>WNWK01047182.1:0-14027 GCA_009830355.1 Cherax destructor | reverse complement strand
AAGACACAGATCATTTTTAATTTCCCCAGTCCTATCCCCTGTGAAAAAAACCTATGCACAAAAAGGGCCCCAAAAATCGGGGTTATTCAAAAATTTAAAAACAACCCCCTGAACATCAATTTAAGGATATCTGTTCATATTGGAAAGTTTATCAGTTACAACTTTCGGAAAATACCAATATTTTCCACAAAACTACTCACTGTAAAGAACATTCACACTTATATTCTTGTGCCTACTACACACATAGAACTCTACACTCAAATATAAACCCTCCACTCAAAATTCTCCTCACCAACTTTAACAGGACCCATGACCATAACACAAGACACAGATCATTTTTTAATATTCCCAGAGTCCATATCACCCTGTGTAAAAACTCTATGCACATAAAGGGCCCCAAAATCTGGAATTCATTACCAAAAAATATTAAAACAACCTTGCCTGAACATCAATTTAAGACTTTTCTCAAAAACCACCTACTCACCCTAAGCTAAATATACTCATATTGTAAACTTTTGTCTGGTGGCCGTGGTCCGGTGGCTAGAGCTCTCGCTTCACACACAGAGGGCCCGGGTTCGATTCCCGGCGGGGTGGAAACATTTCGACGTGTTTCCTTACACCTGTTGTCATGTTCACCTAGCAGCAAATAGGTACCTGGGTTGTTAGTCGACTGGTGTGGGTCGCATCCTGGGGGACAAGATTAAGGACCCCAATGGAAATAAGACAGACATTGCCTGAGTTATGGCAATGTCATTATGATCCTCGATGACGCACTGACTTTCTTGGGTTATCCTGGGTGGCTAACCCTCCGGGGTTAAAAATCCGAAGAAATCTTATCTTATCTTAACAATGCTCAGTGTTATTTACCTATAATAAAAGTTCTATATTTACTATTGATATAACCATGTTGCATAACACGTTGACAAATGTAATATCCTCAGATTGTAATTTAAGTAAACTTATTATCTGCTAAAAACACATGCTAATGTTTAACTATAACAAAATCATTCAGATTCAGATACTTTATTTCTGATAAAAATTACAAAGTGGGGTGTACATGTGTTATTATACATTTTATGAGTTAGTTATTACTAGAAGGCAAATAATATGCCTAGGTATGCCTAGGCATTTCAGGCAGTCTTATGATAGATCTTACTCAATAATGACAATGAATATACTGATATTAAGGTTAGGTAATAGTAGTGATTAACTAGGTTTACAAAATTGAGATACTGTAGTTCAAACATTTAAGAATTTAACAGTTAGTTTATATATTAATGGTGAAGGTGATGTATTGGCATAATACAGTTTCTATATTGGAGTGTCTTAGGCAAACTTATGACTAGATTAAGAATTATGAAGCAATAGTTGTATTAGAATTTTGGTTACAGTCATGTGCAAATTAGGGGGAATCAGAGATATCAATAAGTGTATTTTGCTGTGGATATGTGCAAGATAAAGTAGTTTTCATGTGGTTAGCTACCGGTTGGGTGCGTATGTGAGATAAGATGTTTTTTAACGGTGCTTTTGAAAATGGAGGTTGTTTCTGCAGTTCTAGAGTTTTCAGGCAGGGAGTTCCAGATTTTAGGCCCTTTTATGTACATTGAATTTTTGTATAGATTTAGTCGGACACGGGGAATGTGAGAGAGGTTTGTGTCTGGTATTATGTCTATGGGTCATGTCACAACTGTCAAGAAAGTGTTTTAGCTCAGGGTTAAAGTTGGAATTTATGGTTCTATAAATGTAGATTGCAGAGTAGTAAGTATGGATATTCTGAACAGTGAGTAGGTTTAGGTCTTTGAAGAGTGGGGGGAAGGGGTGCTGCCTAGCGTTGGATTGCGTGATAATTCTTACTCTGGCTTTTTGTTGGGTTATTATTGGCTTTAGGTGGGTAATTACTGTGAGGTAGGGATAGATGAGTGAATAGTATAGTGTGAGTAGAGCTGATTGTGGTACATAGTAACGTATCATAGAGAGGATCCCCACAGTTTTAGACACTTTCTTTGTTATGTGTTGGATATGAGTGCTGAATTTCAGGCTGCTGTCGAGGTGAAGGCCCAGGAATTTGCCCTCATTATGTTTAGCAATAGGAGTAGTGTTGATCTTAATGTTTAATTGTGCATCACCCGCTCTGTTGCCAAACATAATATAGAAGGTCTTATCAGTGTTGAGTGTAAGTTTATTGGCTGTCATCCATGTAGATATTTTTATTAATTCGTCGTTAACAATGGTGTTGAGCGTGGCAAGATTTGGGTGGGAGATGACATAAGTCGTGTCGTCAGCAAAGAGTATTGGTTTCAGGTGTTGTGATACATTGGGAAGATCATTGATGTATAAGAGGAAGAGCAGGGGACCAAGGACACTTCCCTGCGGTACTCCGGTATCAAGTGGTCGTGTCAAGGAGGATGTGTCTTTAATGGTGACATACTGGTACCTATTAGTGAGGTAGGATTTGAAGTATGCAAGTGCATGACCTCTTATTCCATAGTGGTCAAGTTTGTGGAGTAGGATGCCATGGTTTACTGTGTCGAAAGGTTTCCTTAGGTCAATAAAAAGTCCTAATGGATATTCCATATTTTCCAGTGCTGTGTAAATCCAAATCTAATCTCCATGAACGTGACTATCTGTGCTCATGATAACGTGAGGATAGATGGGCATGTTTGGGGAGCAACTTGCAATGTGAACAGACTGACTGATGTTGTAGTGGCCAGGCTTAATCTTGGCTACAGGTACTTCTGGCAGTTTGGGAGACACACACATGATGATCAAACTAAATGCAAATTATGTGATCAGGCATATGGTCACTGTCTTGAACACTATGCTTAATTGTCCACTTTGGATTGGAAGGAATATATGTGACATGTCAATATATCTTATTCATGAAAATAGGATACCAGTTGTATTAAGCAAATTTCCTAAATTTGCTTGTAACAGATAAGTGAAATGTACACATAAATCCAAATGTACAATTGTTAACCCTTTTGGGGCCTAGTGCCTAGGCCTTTTGTGTATCCATATGCTCTTGCGTTACCGTCCACAGGATGGATATGGGGTGCACAATAAACTAGCCACTTCGGTGGCAAAATCTAAATCTGTGTAAAGCAGGTCTATCATTTTTGCGATTGCATCGTTAGTGCTTTTATTTTTCCTGAAGACAAATTGGCAGTGGTTGAGTATGCTTTGTGTCGTTATAAACGAGTATAATCTCTTGTGCACAAGTTTCTCGAAGATTTTGGATAGCAACGGTAGATTTGATATAGGCCTATAGTTGTTTACGTCTGTGGGGTCACCACCTTTGTGTATTGGTGTAACCCTTGCTGTTTTGAGTAGTGTCGGGAAAGTGCTAGTTTCTAGTGATTTGTTAAAAAGTAATGAAATAGCATGTGAAAGGACATGAGCGGCTCGTTTGTATATTAATGGTGGGACTTGAGACAGGTTCCCTGATTTATTTTAAAGTGTCTTGATTATCATGGTGACTTCAGTGGGTTCAGTAGGTGCAAGATAGAAGGAGGAAGGGAAATTTCCATCTAGGTAATCGCTTGCTCGGGCGTTGGTATCCGGAATTTTACTGGCAAGATTTGATCCTATGGTTGAGAAGAAGTCATTTATCTTGTTTACTGTATCAATAGGCTGTAGTAGTGTTTCGTTTGGTTTAGTTAGGACAATATCCCTAGTTTTTTTTCAGTTTGTGGGTGCCCAGAATCTGTGAGAGAGTTTTCCAGGTCTTTTTTATACCTGGAGAGAGTTCCAGGGGTCAACGCCCCTGCGGCCCGGTCTGTGACCAGGCTTAATTTTGGATCAGAGCCTGATCAACTAGGCTGTTACTGCTGGCCGCACGCAGTCCAACGTACGAACCACGCCTGGCTGGTCAGGTACCGACATTAGGTGCCTGTCCAGTGCCCTGCTTGAAGACAGCCAGGGGTTTGTTGGTAATCCCCTGATGTATGCTGGGAGGCAGTTGAACAGTCTTGGGCCCTGACACTTATTGTGTTGTGTCTCAACGTGCTACTGGCACCCCTGCTTTTCATTGGGGAATGCTACATCGCCTGCCGAGTCTTTTGCTTTCGTAGGGAGTGACTCTCGTGTGCAAGTTTGGTACTAATTCCTCGAGAATTTTCCACATGATATAATAATGATCTCCGCCTGCGTTCTAGGGAGTACAGGTTTATAAACTTCAAGTGTTCCCAGTAATTGAGGTGGCTTATCGCAGTTATGTGCCGTGAAGGTTCTCTGCACATTTTCTAGGTCATCAATTTCACCTGCCTTGAAAGGTGCAGTTAGTGTGCAGCAATATTCCAGCCTAGATAGAACAAGCGACCTGAAAAGTGTCAACATGTGCTTGGTATCCCTGGTTTTGAAGGTTCTCATTATCCATCCTGTCATTTTTTAATGGTGCAGTTAGCGTGCAGCAATATTCCAGCCTAGATAGAACAAGCGACCTGAAAAGTGTCAACATGGGCTTGGTATCCCTATTTTGAAGGTTCTCATTATCCATCCTGTCATTTTTCTAGCAGATGCGATTGCTACGGTGTTATGGTCCTTGAAGGTGAGATCCTCTGACATGATCACTTCCAGGTCTTTGACATTATTGTGTGGTTGGAATTTGTTTTGTACTCCGATGAGATTTTAATTTCTTCACGTTTTCCGTATCTGAATAATTGAAATTTCTCATCATTGAACTTCATATTGTTTTCTTCAGCCCATTTAAAGATTTGGTTTATGTCTGCTTGGAGTCTTGCAGTGTCTTCAACGGTGGACACTGTCTTACAGATTCGGGGGTCATCTGCAAAGGAAGACACGGCACTTTGGCTTATATCCCTGTCTATGTCCGATATGAGGATGAGGAACATAATGGGAGCAAGCTGTGCCTTGTGGAACAGAGCTCTTCACTGTAGCTGCCTCAGACTTTACTCTGTTGACTACTACTCTTTGTGTTCTACTTGTTAGGAAATTATAGATCCATCTACCAACTTTTCATATAATATCTCCCTGTTTCAGTGAATCTGCTGGAGTAGTACAATTGTTTAGCTTTTTTTATTAGATTGGTGAGACTGTTGAATAGTGTTTAATAAACTCTTTATGTATGAATCCCCGTCTATATTGCTTTTCATATTGATGTTTCTTGTTAATGGATTTTAGTAAGCTGTTAGTTTCATGGGCAACCTTGCCGTTTATTCGTAATCTGTTTCATTTTTTATAGGACAATGTTTGTTGTATAGTCTATGAATTTATTAAGAAAATTTTGGCAATCATCGATACCCTTGGGTTGGAGAATTCTCTAGCCCAGTCAACCGTCTCTGCTCTGCTGTAAGTTATTTATTGATGCCTGTTATGGAGTCTAAATGAAACTTTGGTATATTGTAGAGGTGATTTACTAATGTTTGTTAAGAGGAAGGTGGAGTAGGGTGAAAGGCCCTAGGATATTGGGGCCTTTTATTCGATTTGGTTGCACTCATCTCCCGTAAGCCTGGTTGGTTTAGTTATTGTTGGTATGAGAAGGGGTTGTTCATATTGTTGATGAAATTTGGTTACGCTGGTCATCTGGAGCCAAGGTTGATGCTTTAAGTCTCCAGCCAAGATAAGGTGGTGTTTGTTCATTTGGTTGTTTGTTATTGGTTTTTAGTTGATCACAAAATTTGGGATGTTTGAGAGGCATCCGGTAAATGGCCCCGAAAAGTTATGGGGGTTAAGGTTTTGTGCAGTAAAATTAGCAAAAAAATATTCTCCAATTCATCACTATAAAGTGGTGGCCCCAACAGGATATTTATTAGAGAATAGATTGCAATACCACCTCAACTTGATGGGTTTTGCAGTTTGTATTGCCATCCTGGAGCGAATAGATATCTACTTATCCACTGGGGGGTTTTTAAGGACAATACATGTAAAGGGGTTTTTTTTAGGGAACCAAGGAGGGAAAGGGGGGTCATCATAGTGTTTGCTTAAGGATGGGAAGTTGTAGTTAAGAACTGTTTTATTTTTTGTAGTGTTTTTGACGGGGGGCTTGTGTTTTTGTAGTAGAGGCAGTTATTTTCCCCGTAAATTTTGTTTGGGGTTTGTTTAAAAATTTAGAATTTAGGGCCGACGGATCATTCATCATTTATTTTTAAAAAGTTTTTTTTAAACAAAAGGTGATTCTAGTTTTTATATTTTTGGGGGGATGTTTTGGACAAGTATATAACTAATCCCCTTGATCACTTAGAAATAAAAATAAAAAATAATGGAATTGGTGTTGACAATGTATTAAGCCAAAATGAAAAAAAAAATTTTGATATAAACTACTAAAAATAAAATTAAAATAAGGTGAAAAGTTTTTTGGGTTTTTTTTAATAAAAAGGGGAAAAAAGGAAACTAGATTTTTACCTATGATTCAATTAAAAAAAAAGGTTTTGGGGATTTTATTTAAATTTAAAAAAATTAACAAAACAAGATTTTTAAATAAGAGTTAGTTTAATATTTTTTTTATAAAACCATACCCACCCCGGGGGCGGTAGTAAAAAAAATTACAGAGGACATAATGGGTCCATTGACTGGACTAAAGTTTTGATAGCTGAACAAGTTACAGCAAAAAGAACGATCACCCCCAATTATGACCAAGTTTAAAAACGAAGAGCTCCGGGGAGCTTAAATTTAAAAACAAGTTAAAAATGACCCCGATAATTTTCAAAAAACATGACATTTTAAAAAGGGAATGAATCATAATCACATAAAAAATTTTTTACAATGATGAACAAATTAAGGGGTAATGAGGAACAAACATTCTAGGGAATGCATCCATTGCCCCCAACAAAGTTTTTTTCAAGGTGCCTGCCCCCCTTCGGCAGGACAGCCAGAAAAGCCCCCCCAAAAAGCAGCAGGGGAACCAGGATCTGCCGTTTTCGGGGGGCACCATCGACCCCCCCCCAAGAGGTCCTGGGAGGGGCAACGTCCTGGGGGCCCAAAAGGGGGGGGGAGATCCCAGGCCCCTGTCTCCCCGGGGGGGGCTGGGCTTTTCCCCCTTTTTGGGGCCCTCCGGATGCCCAGACATCCACCGTGTGCAATGGAAGCTTGATGAACGGGGGTGCAAAACTGTCTGTGGAAACCCCCGACAGCCGCCTCGCGGTCAAACCCCCCGGCGCCGCCTCTGCAGTGGAGTTTCCCCCGGGGGCCCGGCACCCCTTTTCCATCGCTAAATCGGTACGGGGAAGTCTCCAAGTGAACATCAACCAAACTTACACAAAAAAGGGGCAGGGGCCCAAGATTTTTTTTAAAGCCTCCCCCTAAAAAGGGCCCAAAGCCCCCCCCAGCCCCCCTTTAAGGGCTCCGGGGGCGGGAAAACCCCCAAAGTCAAACTTGACCACCGTCAGCCCCAAGGAGGCGGGGCGGGAAGGGGGGGGTTTAAAACCCGGGGAAAATACCCAAAACCCCCCTTTGGGACTCCCCGCCCAGAAGGGCGGGAAAAAGGGGATCAACCAATAAAAAGGGGGTTTGAGTTATCAAAAAAAAGGGAAAACAAATACAAATACAAATTGAATAAAAATAAAAATTAAATTTCAAAAATGTTGAAGGTAAAAAATGATATGGATTAATAATAATAAAGGATTTGAGTTATCAAAACAAATTAAGACTATGGGAAAAATTTTAAAGGGCCATGGGTAGAATGGAAGGGGGTACTTTTTGGCCCAAAATTTTTTGGGGGGCCCAACCCTGGCCCCATTTTACCTCTGTAATTTTTTACTCCCCCCCACAGGAGGGGTTTTGGGGGATTATGGAATCAAACTAAACTATAAAACACATTAGCCACCCAGCGTTTTTGGGGGGGGAGGGGGGTCCACAGCTTTCCACCTAGCGAACCGGGAAAAATTCATTTTCTGGGGCAACATGGCGCCAGCAAAACCCCGGATTAAACCGTCTGATGACATGTTTTTTGAAAAAAGGCCATGACGACGGGGGCCCCAATATCTTACGGGTGCTCCGGGGTTTGGGGGCAGGAATTTGGAAGGGTATTTAAATGGGGAAAGACCCCCAAAATTCTTGACGGCTGAATTTTTCGAGAGGACCGTGGGCCGCCATCAAGACAGGGTATAACGGGGACTCTGGATTACAAATGACTGAAAGACTTTTCCCCCACACGGGATCGGGGGGAAGAATGTCCCATTCGAATCAGATCCCATGGACATCAGCCCCCTTTTGGGGTTTTCGGCATCGTGGGATCCCCTTGGGGTGGGAAGTGGAAAAGGGGGGACCTTTTGGGAGGTCCCGGACGACTCGGGTCAAATGATTTTTTAGGCCCACCCCCTTTTTTTGTTTTCCCCCAGGTTTTTTAGACCCAGCCCCACAACGGGGGGAAGGGGGAGGAACAGGTTTGGGGGGAGGGGCATGTGGCCCGGGCTGCAGCAGAGGAAGGACCAAATGATGGGGCACAGACCGGGGGGGAAAAGGGGGGGGGGGAGGCAGGACCCGGTGGTTGGGAAAAAGGGGGTTGGACCTAAACTATGGAGGAGATTGTCGAAGGGTCGACGGTGGTCAGACGCGCCCCGATCGGGGGGCGGGGGCCTGGGGTGCGGCGCCAGGCGCTGGCCCACAGAAAAGGGAACCCCCCTTTGGGGGAGGCATTGAGGAGGTTGGATGACCCATTGCCCCAGTGGGGAGGCATGTGGGGGGGTGTGATTGAAGCTGCGGTGGGGGGATGAGTTGGTGAACAGCGGGGAGAGCAGCAAGCCATTTTCAGGAGCAAGTATGGGGAGAGGTCACAGGAGGAGTGGAGAGGGGTGGTAGTATGGAAGTGGTGGGGAGGGTCCAGGAAAAAACCGGGCAGGGGGGCTGGTAAAAATATGTTAACACCAGCAAAGAGGACAGGAAAAAAATAAAATGGGGGGCGAAAAGGACCGGGGGGTTTTTGAGGGGAGTGAACAGTAAAGGGGGGGAAACTAGGGGAAAAACTGGAAGGGGGGAAGGGGCCCCGGGCCCCCCGGGCCCCCCAAAAACCCCCGGGGGGTTTTTGGTCAAAATTTAAAAGTAAATGGGGGTTCGGATGAGCAAACCTGGGTAGGGGCATTTTAAAGGGGGATAGTGATGGGGTTTTTTTTAAAAAACCCCAAAATTTTTGATGGGGTGAGTTGATGTTGAAAGGGCCCAAAGGGGTATGCTGGTTCAGGAAAAAAAGGGGGAAAAGAGCGGGCCAGAATCATTTCCCTTATTTAAAGGGGAAATTTGGGGGGGCGAATTGTTGGGGGAGAGGGGGGGGGTGGGGGATTTTTCCGGGGGGTTTAAAAGGGAAACATTCCAGGAAGGTGAAAGTGGATTTTTTAAGGGATGTGATTTATGCCGGGCCCCGGGGGGGTCAAGGGGGGGGTTTTTTAAGGGTTTTGGGGCAGGATGTTGACCCCGGGGGGGGGTTGTTGGGGGGTTGAGATTTATTGGGGGGGGGTTGGGGTTTTTTTGGGGGGTTTGGGGGGGGGGGAGTTTTTTTTTGTAAGGAGGGGGGGGGGCCAGGTTAGATAGGTTTTTTTTTCAGGGCCCCGGGGTGGTGGAGGATTTTTTTGGGGAGGGGGTTTCCCCAAATAGGGGTGGGGGTTGAGGAGATTTCGGGGGGCCAGGTACGGGGGGGGGGAAAAATTGAACGGGGGTTTTATTTTGGGTGGGAATAGGGCGGATTTTGGGGGGTTGGGTGGAGGGGTTTGGAACGGGCCCGAGGGGGGAAAAGAGGGGGGGGTTGGGGTTTTGGGGGGGGGCCCCAGATTTGGGAAAGAAAAAAGGTTTGGGAAAAAGGGGAGGAGGAGATGGAATGGATAAAAATATTAAAATTTTACGGAGTTGTTGGGGGGGGGGTTTTTTGAGGTTATGGGGAGATAAGGGAATTGAAAAAGGGGGTTGATAGAGATACAGAACGGGGGTTTTGGGGAGGGGTTGGGCCATTGTTTTTTTTTTGTGGGGGATACCCCTTAAAAACACTTTGGGGGCAATGTAGAGGCGGGGGGAGAGAATACGATGGAAAGGGTGGAGGTGGGAGGGGGGAGGGGGTGGTTAAACGGGGATGGAAATTGGGGGCCATTTTGGGGTCGGGGAAAAAATGGTTTCCAGAGGATTTTTGGCAGTGTGGGGGGGGGGGGTCGGATGAACTGATGGGGGGGAATGGGGGAGATTGGAGGAGTGGGTGAGGGTGGTGGGGGGGGTTTGTGGGCAGAGGTTTGGGGGGGAAAAAGGGGTGAGTAGAGGGGGCCCCGGTATTGATGGGTTGGCAAAAAGAGTTCCCCCAAGGATAACTGGGGGGGGGAGGGGTGGACGAAGAATGAATAGGATGAGGGGGGGTTTGGGAAAAGGGAAAGGGGGGGGGGGAAAAAGGGGGGTTATTTGGGGGAAAAGGGAAAAGGGGGGGCACCGGGGTTTATAACTGGGCCCGGGGGATGAACGCTGATTATAAGATTTTTTTAAAACTGGGAACAGGATGAAAAAAGGGGGCCGGGGGGGTGATTGGGGGGGGAAACCGGGGGAAAGGGGGGTTAAGGGGGGAAGAGGGTTGGCCCTTTTTTTTGGGGGGGAGGGGGGGGGCCCCGTTTTTGGGGGGATGATAGTGTAAAAAGGGGGTTTGTTTGAGGTGTTTTTGGGACAGGGTTTGGGAGGGGGTGGATTGGGGGGCGTTTTTGAGGGGGGGTGTTCAAACAGGGAATGGGAGGCCCCCCAGTGTGGTGGGGGGGGTCTGCCCCGGGGGGTTTTTCCCCCGTCGCAGATTCTCGCTTGGGCCCAAAACCCCTTTTTTCCGCCAATGGGGAATGGGGGGAAAAGGGGGGGGAAGAGGGAAAAAAGGGGTGGATGACACGACGGTGCCTGGGGAAAAGGGGGTTGGGGGTTTAGATGGTTTTTAAAGGGGAAAAATTTTTTTGGGGGGAAAAAGGTTTTTGGGAATAGGGGAAATCAAAATTTTGGGGGGGGCCCAAAGGGGGGGGGGCAAGGGGCCCCCGGTGGGTGGTGGTGGGAGCATCACTATTTGGTATTGTGCAGCGAGACAGGATCGACAAGGAGGTGTTTGGGGAGGTGGGCACCAAAAATGGGGCAAACTGGGGACCGGTGATTTTTCCTTGAGGGGAGAGGGGGGTTTTTGCCGGGGAAAAGTTTTCCGGTGGAGGATGAAACTTTGGGGACCCCCGTTGGGGGCGGGGGGGGAAAAGAGATTGAAAGTAGGGGGGTTTAAGATATTTGGGGGAAAAAGGGGGGATTTTTGGGGAAAGGGGGGGTTTTGAAGGGGGTTGGGGAGGGGGGTTAAATGGGGTTTGAAGGGCTGGTTTAGAAAAAAGGGAAAGCTGCCTGGTGGGGGGAGGGGGGGCGGAGAGGGGGGGATGAAGTGGTGGGGTGTTTTGGGGGGGGAGGGTGGTGGAGGGGGGAAAAGGGGATTGACTATTGAATTTTTGAGAAAAAGTCATGGGGAACCCAAAAAAAGGGGAAAGGGGAAAAATGATGGGTTTTTGGGGGGGTCAGGTAGTAGAGGGGGGGGGTTTTCCCCCCTACATTGGGAGGGGGTTTGGGGGGGTTTTTAGGGGGCCCTTTTTGGGAGGGGTCGGGAACAAAAAAAACAGATTCTTTTTGGGGGGGGGCCCAGGGTGGTGTTTTACAATAGGGTTTTGGGGGAGGACTTTTGGGGGGGGGCAGGGGGGGAAAGGGGGGCCCCCCCCGGGTTTTTTTTTAGGCTTTGGGTCCGGGGGGGGAATGGATGGGGGGGTCAAGCTGGGGGGGGGGGCTCAGGTTTTGGGGCCCTTTTCCCGGAATTTTGGGGGGTTTTGGGGGTTTGGAGGCCCCCATGTATTGTGTGGTGATTTTTGGGCCCCGGGGTTTTGGGGGGGTGGGGGCCCAGGGAAAAAGGGGGAGAGCCTGGCTGCAAGAATGTATCGTACAAAGGGGTAGAAAAAAGGGTGGTTAATGGGGTGGTTGGGATGGGAAATTTAGTCTGGTTTTTGAAATCCCAAAAGTGGGGGGGTTATTATAGGGGTTTTTGGGGGGTTTTTTTTTGACTGGGGGGGGGGTTTTTTTTTTATGGTAGGGTCACGTATGTGTTTGGGGGATTGGGGGTTTGGCGGGGGTGATTTTTTGGGGGCTTCACAAGTTGGGCCGGGGGGGTAGGGGGGGGTTTTGGCTGTGTGTTCCGGGGGGGGTTTTGGGTTTTTGGGGGTGGGGTTGGTTTGGGGGGTTTTTTTTTTTTTTTTGGGGGGGATCGGGAAGGCAAAAGGGGGGCCACCCTGTTTGGGGGTTTGATGGGGTGTGTGCCCCTTTTAAAAATTTTTTTTCAAGTCTTCGGGTTTTAACCCCCCATGTTTAATGATTTTTTTTTTTTTTTTTTTGGGGGAATTTTTTCCCGGTGGCTTTTTACTTTTTAAAAACTTTTTTATACATAGAGAACATTTTTGTTTTATGCATGAAAAAATTTAAAATTTTTTTTTAATTTTTTTTTTTTCCCCTTTTTGGGTTTACAGCGTTGGCACGCATATTAAATGGGGGGGATAGGCAGTTTTTTTGATTTAAAAGGAAAACTTAAAAAAATTTTAGGATGTTTATGTTATCATGTTAAAACCCCCTTGTATATTGATGGAAAAATTGCATGTTATTATAAATTTGAATTTTTTATAAAGGGGGGCAAGGACAAATTTTTTCATTGAGGATAAAAGTTTGTTTTCCCGTTATGTTTTTGGGGGGGTTTTATTTTTTTTTTTGGGGATTTTTCCCAAAGTTCAGACGGGGTTTTTGGGGGTTTGGGGTTTTGAATTTTTAGGGGTTTGGGAAATATGTTTCAAAAAAAAAAAAAAAAAAAAAAATTTTGGGGAAACAAAATTTATGGTTGATTCATAACACTATTCGTGGACTGGGGTTTGAACTGCATGTCATTTTTAATTTTGTTGACCCAGCCTCACCCCGGGAATGTTTTTAGTTCATATTCTGTAGAGATGAAGTACCCTTCCCAGTGGGCTGTTTCCTAATTTGGTTTTTTTACCACCCCCTCACAAAGCACTGATGAATTTTTTGGTCATTGCGTAATTTTTTTTAGTCGTTTTAAAGGAGGTTTTGTCTTTTTTTGGAAGGCATTCATTAACATATACATTTTGTTTTCTACCCATGGATGTTTTTAGTAGGTTATTTCTTTAAAGCGGGGTTTTGGGGAATTTTTAATAGCACTTTTTTCCCTTCCCCCTTTTGGTGCCCATCATTTCCCAATTTTTTTAGTTCATCACTACGTATGTTTAGGCTAAGGTGGCCCTTTGAAAAGTTGGGGGGCCCCCTATGTCTTTTGGGTGACTGTAGGGGGGAGATTTTTTTATTAACTACAACAGCGTCACTTACCCGTTGTTGGTCATTATGGTTTTGGAAGTTTTTGATGAATCGGTAAGTTGAGATCCACTCGGGGATCTTTTTTCGATGCCCCTTGCCACCCGGGGATTTGGGTCTTTAGAGGTTGATTGGGGCCACAGACTGGGTTTGGGGTTTTTAGTTGTTTTAGAGTGCTTAGTTTGTCTTCCAGAGTTGTGATCTTGATGGGGGAAAAAGGGGTTTGGGGGTTTTTAAACCCCATTTTTTTAAGCTTGGGGGATTGGGTTCTGGATCCCCAAAAGGGGTTTGAAAATTTTTTCAGTAATCTTCAACATCAAACCATGGAAAGAGTTATTTTTGGGGGGTGGCCGGGCCCTATTTGTTTTTTTTTGTCCGGTGTTGTGGGTGATGCAGGTGGTTGATGAGAGTTGTGTCCTGGGGTGGCAGTACGAGAAATTTTTCCTTTTAGTATTTGCCTTTTAAAAAAAAATTATGGGTCAGGGATATGGTTACTGTCTTGAACACTATGTGCTTAATTTTCCACTAATTGAGGAATATAGAGATAGACAGTATAATAACCTAACAATTTAAATATCTTATTCATGAAATAAAAATAAAATTTTACTAACAAATTTCCCAAATTTCCCCTTTAAAAAGATAATTGATAAGAAAATAAAACCAAAGTACAATTTTAAACCCCTTTTGGGGGCCCCCTGCCCCCGGCCCCTTTTTGATCCATATGCTCTTGGGGCTACCGT
>WNWK01047181.1:0-14029 GCA_009830355.1 Cherax destructor | reverse complement strand
ACCAAGTAGCAGCGAGTGTATATGTGGTTAATTGACATTTGAGATAAATGTAACTCTTTGCCGTAACAGGAAAATTATGGAAAACTGCTGTATTAGTTTCTACACTTAAACAATACAATCATGTGTTCCAGTGATCAAAGTATTTAGAGAACACAAGCATTTTTATTGCCACTTGTAGCAGCATGTAGCAATTGTTGAAATTGTGCTGATATCAGCATGCCAAGCACCACAAGGCTGCACGAGGAGTCAGATTAATTCGGCCTCCGAACGGGTCATACGGCGACGAAGGGTTTAACCTAACAAAGACATTAGTCGTACGCGTCCGTTATTCTAATTTAATCTCCACTAACATCAGGAAATCGGATAAGAACTCTGTTCCAGCGCGTTTAGTGAATAAAATCGCGGTATATTCAGAAGTGTGCGTAGCTTCTTATTACTGCTAAAAGACAAACGTAGAGACAATCACAAGTGAATTCCATCGAAACAAGATGGTGACTCATCAGCGGCATTCTACAATCAAGACAGCATTTCCGCCGTATATGGTGGAGTCAACTCCATCGCTCACGTTACACGAGCAAGGTATGTTTTTATGTTCTTGTCAGGCAGGGGACTGCGCAGTTCTTGTATGTCAAGAGCATCAAAATTTATCTATTGACGGCGGTTATGCGTGGACTTTTAAGTCCAAACACGTGAGTGTTACGTCAGTCTGAAGTTAATGACTGACGATATGAGCATACGCTCCTTTGGGCAATATATTATAATTATACACATTTATTTTTACCATACAGCCCTGTGGGGAATGAGGCCATGGATGTATCCTCTGTGAAGAAGTCGGGGATGGCTGCGACTTCTTGGATTCATCAATAAGCTAAGTAGCAAACTTAACAGTTCATTTTATCGTAGGAGCACATTCCTCCACATGATCTAAAAAATAATTTGAATGCGATTTGTGAGTTAGCCTCGCCTGATCAATATATTTTTCACCTTTTATGTTATTCAATAGATACCAATTTTATAAAAAAAACTTGAGCAATCGAACAAAACCTATGACTTATTCGGAATCAGCACCACAAACTTACCCTAAAATCGGTGTAATATCATTGGCCAGAAAATGAGTGTCATCAGTGAATTTGGTCACATCACTTGTTACTCCCTCGTTAAGGTCATTAATTATGCACAACACTGTGATCCCTGTGGACCGCTAATTGTTACTGATCCCAACTTAGATTTCTCCCCATTTATGCACACTCTCTTTTTGCTATTGGTCAGCCATGACACAGTCCATGACAGCACTTTTACCACAAATACCATGAGCTGCCATTATATTTAAGTCTCTTGTGTGAGACTATCAAAAGCTTTAGTAAAATTCAAATCTTTATAAATAAAAATGTAAATGTTCGTTTGTTCAAAATCTTAAATCTCCGAAAGTTCTTCACTGATTGGTTTGAAATTTTGACACAACATTACATTCGAATACGCACGTGTTTCTATATGCCTACTTGCTTTTCTGGACAGCGTAAAAGCAACACACGCTGTATTAAATATTTTACTACATAGATGTTCTAGAGTCGGCAAACCAGACAATCTCTATGAACTGACGAACTTATGGGAAAAATAGGGTTACGTTCCTAGGAGCCCCAAAAAAGCCAAACAACTTTTTTTTTAGGCCTCCACATCTTACAAAAATCAAAGTGAAGATATATATATATATATATATATATATATATATATATATATATATATATATATCTTTCTTTCTTTCAACATGTCAGCCGTTTCCCACCAAAGCGGGGTGGCCCAAAAGGAAAAACTAAAAATTCTCCTTTTACATTTAGTAATATATACAGGAGAAAGGGTTACTAGCTCCTTGCTCCCAGCACTTTAGTCGCCTCTTATGACACGCATGGCTTACGGAGGAAGAATTCTGTATGTATATATATATATATATATATATATATATGTATATATACATACAGGTGGGGCTATAGTTTTGGAGTGGTTGGTGCTATTATTTAATAAATGTATGGAAGAGGGTAAGGTACCTAGGGATTGGCAGAGAGCATGTATTGTTCCTTTGTATAAAGGCAAAGGGGACAAAAGAGAGTGCAAAATTTATAGGGGAATAAGTCTGTTGAGTGTACCTGGTAAAGTGTATGGTAGAGTTATTATTGAAAGAATTAAGAGTAAGACAGAAAGCAGGATAGCAGATGAACAAGGGGGCTTTAGGAAAGGTAGGGAGTGTGTAGACCAATTGTTTACAGTGAAACATATAGGTGAACAGTATTTGGATAAGGGTAGAGGTTTTTGTTGCCTTTATGGATTTGGAAAAGGCGTATGATAGGGTGGATAGGGGGGCAATGTGGCAGATGTTGCAGGTGTATGGAATAGGAGGTAGGTTACTGAAAGCAGTGAAGAGTTTTTATGAGGATAGTGAGGCTCAAGTTAAAGTGTGTAGGAGGGAGGGGGACTATTTCCCAGTAAAAGTGGGCCTTAGACAAGGATGTGTGATGTCACCGTGGTTGTTCAATATATTTATAGATGGGGTTGTAAGAGAAGTGAATGCGAGGGTCTTGGCAAGAGGTGTGGGGTTAAAAGATAAAGAATCAAATACAAAGTGGGAGTTGTCACAGTTGCTTTTTGCTGATGACACTGTGCTTTTGGGAGATTCTGAAGAGAAGTTGCAGAGGTTGGTGGATGAATTTGGTAGGGTGTGTAAAAGAAGAAATTGAAAGTGAATATAGGAAAGAGTAAGGTGATGAGGATAACAAAAAGATTAGGTGACGAAAGATTGGATATCAGATTGGAGGGACAGAGTATGGAGGAGGTGAATGTATTCAGATATTTGGGAGTGGACATGTCAGCAGATGGGTCTATGAAGGATGAGGTGAATCATAGAACTGATGAGGGGAAAAGGGTGAGTGGAGCACTTTGGAGTCTGTGGAGACAAAGAACCTTGTCCATGGAAGTAAAGAGGAGAATGTATGAGAGTATAGTTATACCAACACTTTTATATGGGTGTGAAGCATGGGTGATGAATGTTGCAATGAGGAGAAGGCTGGAGGCAGTGGAGATGTCATGTCTGAGGTCAATGTGTGGTGTGAATATAATGCAGAGAATTCGGAGTTTGGAAATTAGGAGGAGGTGCGGGATTACCAAAACTATTATCCAGAGAGCTGAGGAGGGGTTGTTGAGGTGGTTCGGACATGTAGAGAGAATGGAACGAGACTGAATGACTTCGAGAGTGTATAAATCTGTAGTGGAGGGAAGGTGGGGTAGGGGTCGGCCTAGGAAAGGTTGGAGGGAGGGGTAAAGGAGGTTTTGTGTGCGAGGGCTTGGACTTCCAGCAAGCATGTGTGAGCATATTTGATTGGAGTGAATGGAGACAAATGGTTTTTAATACTTGACGTGCTGTTGGAGTGTGAGCAAAGTAACATTTATGAAGGGATTCAGGGAAACCGGTAGGTCGGACTTGAGTCCTGAAGATGGGAAGTACAGTGTCTGCACTCTGAAGGAGGGGTGTTAATGTTGCAGTTTTATAACTGTAGTGTAAAGCACCCTCTGGCAAGACAGTGATGGAGTGAATGATGATGAAAGTTTTTCTTTTCGGGCCACCCTGCCTTGGTGGGAATCGGCCGATGTGTTAATAAAAAATAATACATATATTTTATATATATATATATATATATATATATATATATATATATATATATATATATATATATATAATATATATATATATATATATTTATATATATATATATATATATATATATATATATATATATATATATATTATATATATATATATATATATATGACTATATACGTCCTGATGAGCCACCATGCTACCCTGAAGGATGGTAAGCAGATTGCTTGGGACTACACCTGTGCTGCACATTGGCAGACACCTACCTGCCACACTCCTTAGCCGAAGGGGTGGAGCTGCCAGCCACAGGGAGACCCAGAAGACCCGCAAATATGAAGACCTTCCCTCTTGCTATAACTTCATCCCAATAGGGTCGGAGACCCATGGAGCATGGGGCAAGTGTGCTCTAAAGTTTCTCAAGGAGCTGGGTGGAAAACTCATCATAGAAACCAAGGACCACAGGGCGACCAGCTTCCTGTTTCAGAGACTCAGTGTTGCGATCCAGAGGGAAATGCCTGCAGTATTCTGGGACGCGGCCCACTGCCGGGAGTTGGACGAAGTATTTGACATGTAGCTCTGAGTTGTTATCTATGTTGTTTACTCCCCATTGTATTTTGTATTTTGTCTTGAAATAAAGTTTGTATATATATATATATATATATATATATATATATATATATATATATATATATATATATATATATATATATATATATATATATATATATTTATAGGTAGTAGGTTGGTAGTCAGCAACCACCCAGGGAGGTACTACCGTCCTGCCAAGTGAGTGTAAAACGAAAGCCTGTATTTGTTTTACATGATGGTAGGATTGCTGGTGTCTTTTTTCTGTCTCATAAACATGCAGGATTTCAGGTACGTCTTGCTACTTCTACTTACACTTAGGTCACGCTATGCAAACATGTACACGTTTATGTATACACACTCATCTGAGTTTTCTTTGATTTTATCTGAATAGTTCTTGTTCTTATTGCTTTTCCTTTCATATCCATGGGGAAGTGGAATAAGAATCTTTCCTCCGTAAGCCATGCGTGTTGTAAAAGTCAACTAAAATGCCGGGAACAATGGGCTAGTAACCCCTTTTCCTGTATAGCTTACTAAAAAGAAAAAGAAGAAAACCGTCAAAGTGGGATGTTTGAGTGTGCGTGGATGTTGTGTGAATGATAAGAAAGAGATGATTGTAGATGTTATGAATGAAAAGAAGCTGGATGTCCTGGCTTTAAGTGAGACAAAGCTGAAACGGGTAGGAGAGTTTCAGTGGGGAGAAATAAATGGGATTAAGTCAGGGGTTTCAAATAGAGTTAGAGCTAAAGAAGGAGTGGCAATAATGTTGAATAATCAGTTATGGCAGGTAAAGAGGGAATATAAATGTATAAATTCAAGGATTATGTGGAGTAAAATAAAGGTTGGATGTGAAAAGTGGGTTATAGTAAGTGTTTATGCACCTGGAGAAGAGAGAAGTGTAGAGGAGAGAGAGAGATTTTGGGAAATGTTGAGTGAGTGTGTGGGAAGTTTTGAACCAAGTGAGAGAGTAATTGTGGTTGGGGATCTTAATGCTAAAGTGGGTAAAAATGTTGTGGAGGAGTAGTAGGTAAATTTGGGGTGCCAGGGTAAATGTAAATGGGAACCATTAATTGAGCTATGTGTAGAAAGAGGTTTGGTAATAAGTAATACATATTTTATGAAAAAGAGGATAAATAAATATACAAGGTATGATATAGCACGTAAGGAAAGTAGTTTGTTGGATTATGTATTTATGGATAAAAGGTTGATGGGTAGGCTTCAGGATGTACATGTTTATAGAGGGGCAACGGATATATCGGATCATTATTTGGTTGTAGCTACAGTTAGAGTAAAAGGTAGATGGGACAAAAGAAAATGGCAACAGCAAGTAAAAGAGAGGTAAAAGTGTATAAACTAAGGGAGGAGGAAGTTAGGTGAGATATAAGCAACTACTGGCAGAAAGGTGGGCTATGCAAGTAGTAGTAGTGGGGGTTGAAGAGAGTTGGGATAGTTTTAAAAATGCAGTATTAGAATGTGGGGCAGAAGTTTGTGGCTATAGGAGGGTGGGTGCAGGAGGAAAGAGGAGTGAGTGGTGGAATGAAGAAGTAAAGGGTGTGATAAAGGAGAAAAAGGTAGCTTATGAGAGGTTTTTACAAAACAGAAGTGTTAATAGAAGAGCAGAGTATATGGAGAGTAAAAGAAAGGTGAAGAGAGTGGTGAGAGAGTGCAAAAGAGGAGCGGATGAAAGAATGGGAGAGGCTCTGTCAAGAAATTTTGCTGAAAACACGAAAAAAATTTGGAGTGAGATAAACAAGGTAAGAAAGCTTAGGGAACGAATGGATTTGTCAGTTAAAAACAGAGTAGGGGAGTTAGTAGATGGGGAGCTGGAGGTATTGGGTAGATGGCGGGAATATTTTGAGGAACTTTTAAATGTCGATGGAAAAAGGGAGGCGGTAATTTCATGTACTGGCCAGGGAGGTACAACATCGTTTAAGAGTGAAGAAGAGCAGGATGTGAGTGTGGGGGAGGTGCGTGAGGCATTACATAGAATGAAAGCAGCTGGAACTGACGGGATAATGACAGAAATATTAAAAGCAGGGGGGGATATAGTGCTGGAGTGGTTGGTATTTTTGTTTAATAAATGTATGAAAGAGGGGAAGGTACCTAGGGATTGGCAGAGAGCATGTATAGTTCCTTTATATAAAGGAAGGGATAAAAGAGAGTGTAAAATTATAGGGGAATAAGCTTATGAGTATACCAGGTAAAGTGTATGGCAGGGTTATTATTGAAAGAATTAGAGGTAAGACAGAGAGTAGGATTGCAGATGAGCATGGAGGCTTTAGAGTGGGTAGGGGATGTGTAGATCAAGTGTTTACAGTGAAGCATGTATGTGAACAGTATTTAGATAAAGGTAGAGAAGTTTTCATTGCATTTATGGATTTAGAAAAGGCATATGATAGAGTGGATAGGGAGCAATGTGGCAAATGTTGCAAGTGTATGGAATAGGTAGTAAGTTACAGAAGGCTGTAAAGAGTTTTTATGAGGATAGTGAGGCTCAGGTTAGGTGTGTAGGAGAGAGGAGATTACTTCCTGGTAAAAGTAGGTCTTAGACAGGGTGTGTAATGTCACCATGGTTGTTTAATATATTTATAGATGGGGTTGTAAAATAAGTAAATGCTAGGGTGTTGGGAGAGGGTGGGATTAAATTATGGGGAATT
Source organism: Cherax destructor (assembly GCA_009830355.1). NCBI lineage: Eukaryota > Metazoa > Arthropoda > Malacostraca > Decapoda > Parastacidae > Cherax > Cherax destructor. The sequence continues at coordinate 7,141 of WNWK01047181.1, read as the reverse complement.
AAATGTAAAATGGGAGTTGACACAGTTACTTTTTGCTGATGATACTGTGCTTATGGGAGATTCTAAAGAAAAGTTGCAAAGGTTAGTGGACGAGTTTGGGAGAGTGTGTAAAGGTAGAAAGTTGAAAGTGAACATAGATAAGAGTAAGGTGATGAGGGTATCAAACGATTTAAATAAAGAAAAAATGGATATCACATTGGAGAGAGGATTATGGAAGAAGTAAATGTTTTCATATATTTGGGAGTTGACGTGTCAGTGGATGGGTTTATGAAGGATGAGGTTAACCATAGAATTGATGAAGGAAAAAAGGTGAGTGGTGCGTTGAGGTATCTGTGGAGACAAAAAACGTTATTCATGGAGGCAAAGAAGGGAATGTATGAAAGTATAGTGGTACCAACACTCTTATATGGGTGTGAAGCATGGGTTGCAAATGCTGCAGCGAGGAGGAGGCTGGAGGCAGTGGAGATGTCCTGTCTAAGGGCAATGTGTGTGTAAATATTATGCAGAAAATTCGGAATGTGGAAATTAGGAGAAGGTGTGGAGTTACTAAAAGTATTTGTCAGAGGCTGAAGAGGGGTTGTTGAGGTGGTTTGGTCATTTAGAGAGAATGGATGAAAGTAGAATGACTTGGAGAGCGTATAAATCTGTAGGGGAAGGAAGGCGGGGTAGGGGTCGTCCTACAAAAGGTTGGAGGGAGGGGGTAAAGGAGGTTTTGTGGGCGAGGGGCTTGGACTTCCAGCAAGCATGTGTGAGCGTGTTAGATAGGAGTGAATGGAGACGAATGTTTTTGGGACATGACGATTTGTTGGAGTGTGAGCAGAGTAACATTTTGTGAAGGGATTCAGGGAAACCAGTTAATTGATTTAGTTGGACTTGAGTCCTGGAAATGGGAAGTACAATGCCTGCACTTTAAAAGAGGGGTCTGGGATAGTGACAGCTGGGAGGGACTATTCTCAGCTGTCGTATCTGCAAAGACAGTGATTATGTATGAGTGTGGTGAGTGTTGAATGATGATGAAAGTATTTTTTTTTTGGGATTTTCTTTCTTTTGGGTCACCCTGCCTCGGTGGGAGACGGCCGACTTGTTGAAAAAAAAAAAAATATATATATATACAGTGGATCCCCGGAGTTCGTCATTAATTTGTTCCAGAATGCTGCTCAAGTGCCGTTACCGAACGAATTTGTCTCCATAAGGAATAATGTAAATTAGATTAGTCCTTTTAGAGCCCAAAAAATACACTTACAAAAGCACTTACAACAATACACTTACATAATTGTTCGAGTTTGGAGCAGTACGAACTCCGGGGTCCACTGTATATATATATATATATATATATATATATATATATATATATATATATATATATATATATATATATATATATATATATATATATATATAATCTTTAGAATTGTGCGGTTTAGATCTAGACACGGATTGCTTCTCACATGGACAATTATATGTTGCGTGTTCTAGAGTCGGCAAACCAAAACCACAGCAACGCGTGGCCGGGTACAGCTAGTAAATAATACATTCCTTATCATGATCAACTGCTTCTAATAGGGGATATTTGAAGACTTTACTCAATACATGTTTACCCCCAGTGGCACAACTGTAACCCAAAAGACTCCTTCCCACAGCCCAGGAGCTTTCACAGTAAATCAATCCTTATCTCCCTCAAAGACATATACTGTATGAACTCATATGAATATAAGTATTAAACGACTGTCAGTGAAAATATAGATAAATGGAAGAGGACTCGATTTAGGTAATATTTTTATCAGTGTTTAATGAAAATCTCGTTAAATTAAAATATAATTCAAATATTTTAATGGCGATGGGAATGTAAATATGAAAGGATTAGCAGTATTTTGCTGGTCTATGGAAGTCAAGAAAAAAATCAGCTTACCTGACTGCCCAGAAGGGAGGGCCGAGGATTAAGGAAGCTCCGTTGATCCAGATCCAGCCTACTGTCTCGTTAATGTACTGTCCGCCTATCCAGAAGTCCACAGTCATTTCTGTTGCAAAACTTGAGTTTAGTTTTAATTAGTATTATTTCTTGATGATTATGATAAAATAATATTCTTAATGACGAATAAAAAGTAATAATATTAATATAGTAATAAATATAATAATAAAAATTATTATTATTATTAGTATTATTATTATTATTATTATTATTATTATTATTATTATTATTATTATTATTATTATTATTATGTATTTCTTAAGGACCTCTAAAAGGTTTGTCTGATATTTTCTTCTTCAAAAATATTTATTTTATTTCTCCTTATTATTCGAGAACACCTCAAATGCTCTCAACACTTGTGTACGGTAACGAGGACCAAAATCGTGGACCAAAGGTCATGTTCAGGAGCTCTATTACTAAAGTTATTGATCTCATTCCCATCATCCTGGAAAGGCTTGGATAACTTTCGTTACCATCAAAGGCTCTAAATTTAGAATGCTTAAAAAATTGACGATTGTGGAGATGAGTAGTTACTGATATAAATATTTCATGGTCAAGTCTGAAGTGTGATTTTTTTTATTCCCGTTTAATCCCGCTAAATGATTTTTGGTTTAGCTCTGCTGAACACACTTCTAGGATAGACACAATGCCCGGCCCTTATAGGGCGGGGTAGGTGCCAGAGCCAGAGCTTGCTACCATCTGCAGCTCACAAGACTGCCATTCCCACGGTTCCCCTGGGGTTGGGAAAATGGTAGACAAGGGACCTAGCTTCTCCCTACGAGCCCCGTGAGGGCGGGGAACATGGCTAGGCCTTGGGACAGTTGGTCCCAGACGATGAGGGGTACTTGACTCCTCCCCATGGGAGACATAGGTCTCAGACACTCCACGACAGGAGCCAAGACCGGGTCACCATCGGGAAAAGACCCAGGCGGGAGAGTACCGGCGAATCTACAACAACAACAATCTGCTGTACTGCTTCAGTATTTAATTGCTGATACAATATAGAGCCAGGACGGTACTGGTTAAGCTTCATTTGCGTGCAGGAAAATTTGCAGATCAAGTAAAATAGTAAAGAAACTTGGAATTATTGGATTCTGTGCCATAACTGGAGAATGACTCATCAAACAGGTATCAAACTTTCACCACTTATGTAGAGTCCTGAACACAGGGATCACGCTGCTCGTGGATGACCTACGTCCCAATTTATCAGTTTATTACCTTCAAAATATTATACACTATGCATTCTATAATTAAGATAAACTCCCTAAGAGGTGAGTCTCAAATTGTGTAAATCTGAAATTTTAGTGATAAACCTAAACAAAATGGAATCGTTAGAATCAGATCAATATCTTCGTAATGATTTTTCTGAACGGCTTGAAACTTTTACCAGTAGTAAACTGCAAAAACGCCGCTTGCCACTTACTATTACAAGTGTTATTTTCAATTTGCCAGTTTTATTAAGCGAATTGTTTCCCACTTAATAACCAGATAATGCCTCTTCTGATCAGCTTCAAACCTTGATGGTGCATCTTCACAGAAAATAGTTTTATAGTAATTGTGGGCTGTATGGCTGCCATGTATGGGTGCCATGTATGGCTGCCATGTATGGGTGCCATGCATGGGTGCCATTGCTTTATTATTTTTTTATGTTAATTTCACTAGACTGGATTTTTTTTAAAATATAAAAATCAAATGTGTTCAAACACTCACCTGGAGGTCATGACTAACTAGTCATGGGTTCAAACACTCACCTTGAGTGTCATGACTAACTAGTCATGGGTTCAAACACTCACCTTGAGTGTCATGACTCACTAGTCATGGGTTCAAACACTCACTTGGAGCGTCATGACTCACTCTTCATGGGTTCAAACACTCACCTGGAGTGGCATGACTCAATTGTCATGGGTTCAAACACTCACTTGGAGTGTCATGACTCACTCGTCATGGGTTCAAACACTTACCTGGAGTGTCATGACTCACTCATCATGGGTTCTAACACTCACTCTGGAGTGTCAGACTCACTAGTCATGGGTTCAAACACTCACCTTGAGTGTCATGACTAACTAGTCATGGTTCAAACATCACCTTGAGTGTCATGACTCACTAGTCATGGGTTCAAACACTCACTTGGAGTGTCATGACTCACTCATCATGGGTTCAAACTCACTTGGAGTGTCATGAGCTCACCATCATGGGTTCACTCTGCCTGGAGTGTCATGACCTCACTCATCATGGGTTCAAACACTCACTTGAGTGTCATGACTCACTAGTCATGGGTTCAAACACTCACTTGGAGTGTCATGACTACTCATCATGGGTTCAAACACTCACCTGAGTGTCACCAGTCATGGGTTCAAACACTCACTGGAGGTCATGACTCACTCATCATGGGTTCAAACACTCACCTGGAGTGTCATGACTCACTAGTCATTGGTTCAACCACTCACCTGGAGTGTCATGACTCACTAGTCATGGTTCAAACTCACCTGGAAGTCACGACTCACTAGTCATGGGTTCAAACACTCACCTGGAGTGTCATGACTCACTAGTAATGGGTTCCAACACCCACCTGGGAGTGTCATGACTCACTCGTCATTGATTCAAACACTCACCTGAGTGTCATGACTCACTAGTCATGGGTTCAAACACACACCTTGAGTGTCATGACTCACTCATCATGGGTTCAAACACTCACCTGGAGTGTCGTAACTCACTAATCATGGGTTCAAACACTCACCTGGAGTGTCATGACTCACTCGTCATTGATTCAAACACTCACCTGGAGTGTCATGACTCACTAGTCATGGGTTCAAACACACACCTTGAGTGTCATGACTCACTCATCATGGGTTCATACACTTACCTGGAGTGTCATGGACTCACTTGTCAGGGTTCAAACACTCAAACTAGAGTCAGTCATGACTCACTTGTCATGGGTTCAAACACTCACCTGAGTGTCATGACTCAATTGTCATGGTTCAAACACTCACCTGGAGTGACATACTCACTGTCATCGGTTCAAACACTCACCTGGAGTGTCATGACTCACTAGTCATGGTTAAAACACTCACCTGGAGAATGACTCACTCATCATGGGTTCAAACACTCATATTGAGTGTCATGACTCACTAGTCATGTGTTCAAACACACACCTGGAGTGTATGACTCACTAGTCACGGGTTCAAACACTCACCTGGAGTGTCATGACTCACTAGTCATGGGTTCAAACACTCACCTGGAGTGTCATGACTCACTTATTATGGGTTCAAACACTCACCTGGAGTGTCGTGACTCACTAGTCATTGGTTCCAACTCACCTGAGTGTCATGACTCACTAGTCATGAGTTCAAACACTCACCTGGAGTGTCATGACTCACTGTCATTTATTCACTCACCTGGAGTGTCATGACTCACTAGTCATGGGTTCAAACACTCACCCAGAGTGTCATGACTCACTGTTTGATTCAAACACTCACGTGGAGTGTCATGACTCACTCATCATGGGTTCAAGCACTCACCTGGAGTGTCATGACTCACTTGGCATGGTTCAAACACTCACCTGGGTACGCGACTCACTCATCATGGGTTCAAACACTCACCTGGAGTGTCGTGACTCACTAATCATGGGTTCAAACACTCACCTGGAGTGTCATGACTCACTAATGGGTTCAAATATAACGATATGTTTTGGCGTTTTCTTGGAGGCGTGGTTGAAATGATAATGTCTTCGGAGGCTTCTTACTTTATTTGTATAAAGTGTGGGTACACAAGCTATGTGTCTGTGGCCATGGCCCAGGGCCATGCCGCCTTGCGAGAGGGAGAGGAGTAGGCCTGTTCTCTGAGTGTTGTTTGGGCGCCAGTGAGGGAGAGGCAGGGGTGAGGAAGACTCACATGGGTATGCCTACAGAGGCTTGCCCTCTGGCGGAAACTATGGAAACTAGCATGGCACGAAATATGAACTCAGCTGGCAGCAGCATGGGCTGTCATGCAGACAGTCAGGCTGTCTACATCGCTCGGTCATGCACCCATGGTCGTCCCGACCATGAATGGCATTAAAAACTCGGGTCTCTCTTGCAAGAATAGGTCACAGAACACGAAAGAAAAACATATATACATAAACATATGGACATAGAAAAAAATTCCCAGAGGGAAGAAAAAGGTGTGCTTCGGGTCTAAGGCAGTGAGTGTCGATGCAGCACTGCACGCCTTCCTGCGTCTGGATACATACTGCAACACGGAGACATAGCTGCGGCTGAGCTGTGACGTAACAGGTTACGGTCACTCTGGGAGGTGAAGCAGCGTCGTCAGTAGTCGCAACAGGACAGGACTGGCAAGCGACTCAGGAGGACATTCCTCGACTGGTACTATCGCTGGAGCTGTCGCTGCTGGCGTGTACTCACCTAATGCTCACCCCGTGGTTGCAGGGGCGGGACCAGCTCCTGGCCCCGCCTCTTGCTGTCTGCTACTGGTCTCTGCTCTCCCTGCTCCATGAGCTTTATCATACCTTGTCTTAAAAAATATGTATGGTTCCTCCTCCACTATATCTTTCTCTAGTCCATTCCACTTCCTGACTACTCTGTGGCTGAAGAAATGTTTCCTGACATCCCTTTGACTCATCTGAGTCTTCAGCTTTTCCGTTGTGTCCCCTTGTTTCTGTGTTCCCTCTCTGAAACAACCTGTCACTGTCTACCTTGTCAATTTTCCCCGCAGTATTTTGTATGTCGTTATCCTGTCTCCTCTGACCCTTTTTCCTCCCCGTGTTGTTAGTCCATTTCCCCAATCTTTCTTCATAAGACAGACCCGATGTGGAACTAACCTTTCGCAAACCCTTTCACTTTCCCCCAGTTTCCCGTTTGACCCGGTGGGGTTCCCAAATGGTGCTGCATATTCAGTATGGGCCTGGAAGGATACAGTGTCTTGAACGATTCCTTTTTAAGGAACGGAAGCTAATCTAAGGTTTTCCAGGGCGCCCATATGCGCCGCAGATCTGGTTTATTTTGGGCCCCCGGGGCGATTGGGTTTCTCATCCAAGGTCTTTCCCTTTTCAGGTTTGGCCTTTTCCCCAGCTTGTACTCTGTCCAGTCTTTTTTCCCTTCTCCGATCCTCTGACTTTGCATTTGGGGGTTAATTGGAAATCTGCTAGACCAGATGTTTTGGTTGTCCAGGTCTTTT
>WNWK01047180.1:0-14029 GCA_009830355.1 Cherax destructor | reverse complement strand
AGAGGACCTCAGCCCCCCAAAAATGGTGCAGATGGGCATGGCCCTCCATACCCCCCTTTTTCCTGCGTCCAGCAATCCGGGAAGCAACCTTTTCCCCCGGCCCCACCTCGGTGGCCCCAAAAAAAGGGGGGGCCCCGGACAAAAAAGCATCCTCCTTGCTACCCCCGGAACCCGAAGGGGGTTTCCCCAGGATACCCCCTTCGCCCGAAAGCACCCAAACCCCCCCCCCAAAGGGGGCCGGAGGGCGGGCCCCCCCCCAGGCAATCCTTTTTCCCCAAAAACCACCCTGCCAAGAACCTCAAGAATGGGTGGCCCAGGGCCCCCTTCCCCCCCGGGGGGAACCAGAATGTCTGGGGAGAAATCTCACGGGGTTTTAAAAAGGGGGAAGGGGGGAAAAAAGGGAGGGGAGGGGAGGAAGGAAAAAGGGGGGAAAGGGGAAGAGGGGAAAGGGGAAGGGGGTTTGGGGGGGAAAGGGGGTTCAGTTTGAGGGAAGCCCAAAGGCCCCCAACCTCAGACAAAAAACCTCTTTACATCGTCAAGGGGCCCCCAAAAAAAGGGGTTTTGCAAATTTTTTTTTTATTACTTTCCTTTTTTTCATCTTAAACATGTTCCACATTTTTCCCCTTTTGGGAAAGTTATTTATAAAAAGGGAAATATTACCTTACAGTTCATAATTTTTTTTTTCCCCAAAAGCTATGCATGCTTTTTTTTTAAAAAATTTTTAAAACATAAAAATTTTTCCCCTTTTTAATAAAAAAACAATGAAGAATGGTCTCTTGATGAAGGTTTTTGACAATTTTGTGATGCCAAGTCATGACCAAAAAAAGGGGAAAGGGGGGGAAATCTTGACACAAATTGATGTGCTTCTTTCCCTAGCATCTTCTGAGATCATCTGATGCTCTTATTACAAAAAAGAGTTAAGACATATAACAAACTATAATGATCCCCTTTTTAAAAAAAGAAGATGAAAGGAAAAAAAACCAACTGAACACATGAACTATTTGTCTTTTAAGTAATTTTTAAAAAAATGACAAAAAAATCCAGTATGGATAAAACACAGTTTTTTTTTTTTTAAGAAATTTCATAACCCATCTGAAAATAAAATGTAGAACCCTAATAAAAAAACCCCCTATGTACATTGCTGAAAAAACTATAACAAACTTGGGATGCAATTTATCAACTAAAAAGGGAATAATTTTATAATCAATGTACTGGTATTGATAATCTAGCAGTAAAAAAAAGGTGCCAAGCACAAGACTATCAGTGAAGTACTCCCCCATTTTTTTATCTACTACCCAATGCATTTTTTAGAAAATAAAAAAGGTCCCGAAATTTTGAGTCTTGATCTGGCACTTGCTTCTAATGTGAAAAGTAAGTGAAAGGAAGAAAGTTTTTTAAACATGCTAAAGGGTCTAATAAGCAGCCTGCTTCATTTTAATCCTTTGAAGCTAATTTTTTCCTCCCCGGGGGGATTTTTTCTATACTGAAAAACCAAACAAATTCAGAGAATTTAACTGTAAAATGACTATTAACAAAAAAAAAATTTTATAAAGGGAAAAAGGGGAGAAAATTGGATGAAAAACTTGTGCAAAAAAAAAAAACCCCCCCAAAAAACTAAGTATAAGCCCCCCCTGAGGACCAGTTGGTCAGCTTGCACTCAGTATGCAAGGCTTTTCCCTTTTCAGCCCAAAAAGCTTTGCCAAAATTTTGGGGAAAAACTGTATAATTAATATAATATGACAGACATAAATTTGTAAAAGAAAGGGGACCTTTGATGAAAAAAAATTTTTTTTGTGAATGAAAATAATATGAAATATAACATTAGTAAAACATTAAATCCGGGAAATTATTGATCCCTCACTGATTTAAAAGTAATAACCCCCCCATCACCGTAAAAACAAATATGATCCTACTATATAAGAAGGAAACATAACTATTTTTACCAGATGGACTATATGATTCCCCCCCCCCCAGAAAGCACGGGGATTTGCCTCTTCACGACAAAGTCCAGCACAATCTCATAGGCAAAAGGGGGGTTTTATGAACATATAAATAATTTTAAAAACCAATTTCAATATTGGCCCGCCTCAATAATGTCATGACAAAAAAAAAAAAAAAAAAAAAAAAATCAGTTTTAAAAGGGGAAAAATTTACTTGATTGGTTTAACAGGATAAATTAAGTGAGGCATAACATCCAAAACTAACACACAAAAGCTGTAGTATAGAAATGGACCACACAGGTTTCTCCGTATAAGAACATTGTTCTAATTCTATGCTAATTAAATAAAAAAAGTGCGAATAACAGATACACTGTATATCCTAAGTAAAAATTATTTTAAAGCTTTTTGGTTAAGAAAAAATAGGAGGGATATTTTTAACTATCCCATCTACAAAAGTGCTAATTAATTTACATTATTACAGCAGCTTGTTAAGGAGTTCTATATTAATTGTAAAATATTTTAGGTGGAAGATAAGAAGAGGAAAGAGGTAGAAAGAAGGGAGGGTAGAGGAAGAGAGAGAGAGCACAGGATTTGACCCAGTCCTGACCCATGGTTCTAAAGGGCCAGCATGCAGTGCAGTAACCTAAGTGATCTTGGATAAGCTGCATGCAGGAACCAAGATTTGACCACACCAGATGGAACTTTGTATAAAATGTAAGAAACTATAATGCATTATTCTTTGGTTTGCTGACTTACAAAAGTTTATCTGGTTATTTCTTAATTAATTTCTTTTTTTATTTAAAAATAAACAGAAAATTTAGAGCAGGTGAAAGGGATTAAGCAGATGAATGCTCATTCTTAAACTAAGTACGGTACTTTTAAAAAAAATAAGAAAAATGAAAATAAACAAGAAGTAATTAAATGTTATCTGTTAGGACACATTTAGGTAAAATTCAGATAAATTCTGAGATATTACACACACTCAATTCTTCACAGCCAGAATATTCCTGCTCCTAAGCTATGATAAACAATAATGGATATATACTATTTAAATTTACTAATAATCTCAATCAACTTTCAATTGAACAAGTTGGGGTCAAATCATGGTAACTAGGAAGGAGTAGTAGAGACGTGGTGCTGTGACTCTGGTGAGAGAGGCGCGGCCATGGCGGCTGAGGCTGTAGCTGTCCAGATGGTGATGGGAAGGCTGCTACGAATGACGTTGATGGCTGTCGAGATGGGGTTGGTGGTGGTGGTTGTGGCAATGGGAGTAGTGGAGGAGTGGAGGAGGTAGTTGTGGTGGAGGAATTGGGTTGGACATGGAGATGAAAGATTATCCTCCACAGGCACCTTCTTTCCACACCAGAAGGTGAAATATCTATGAGTTTGGTCAACTGGAACAATGGAATTGGCGAAATAAGTCAAAGTGCGATGCCGATGCGTATATTTGCTAAAGTCACTAATTTCCCGGGGCTAACCTGAGTTTTCAATCAAATTTCAAACTTTTGGTGTCTTTACCATGGGGGAAACATTTTTATCATTTCATTAAAAAAAAAATTATTTATTTATTTTTTAAATTTTTGGACAACAGAGCACCAGGATTGGGGTGCGACAGTCAAGGGTTAAGCACAACTTGTGAATCCACGATTTCAGCATCCCGAAGTCGTCGTAGGGGAAAGTCATCTCTCCAATCATCGGATATCAGAAATAAGGTGTAAATAATTACAGTGGACCCCGAGTAAGGGAAAAAATTTCTTTCGTGCTCAAGTGTTATTAAAAACAATTTACCCCCAAGAAATAATGTAAAATGGGTTAGCCCTTTTTCAGACCCCAAAAATACACTTACAAGCACTAAAATATACTTACAAATTTGCGTTTTCCCGGGTTTTCGTAATCTGGGTCCACTGTATTTGCCCCAGGAGCGTATACCCATATTTCAGAAAAAAGTAAATACTGAACAACTTACTGGGTTGGGCTCAAAAGCCCGTAATTCCCCCGGGTGAATGATAAATCTTCCCAGATCTTAAATCAGTTCCTAACTGTGCAGTTATTTGAACTTCGCATGTCTGAGCAAAACTTACCCGGTATTTGTATCGGACCCTTAATTCACACCGGGAAAAAGTTGACTGATTGAAGATTGCTGAGGAATTCCACGTCCTGTTATCGCAATTGTCACTATACGTTCTTCAATACTTGTCTTTTGCAGTAGCCACTACAAAAACGCAACTTCTCTGTAATATACCGTTAATGGATTGTCTTTATACACACAAAAGCATGGAAGATTGTTTTATATAACCCGGCGTGAATGTTTCCTCTACAAGGATTAAATGCAATCTTGTTTAATTGTTCATCTCTTTAAAGTCATAAAAACTCCACACACTTTTTTTTTTGAGGATGGAATTGGAAAAAAGGTTGGGTAAGGGTTGAGGGACACTGTAATACCCCTTAGGTCAATGCGTGCTGCAACAGCTTTCTGCCCGTGGTTTATTTCAATCTGATCCCCCTCCCGCTGGCCCCAGTTTGCCCTGTATCACTTTTCTAAGCACCATTCCCCACTTGCTTAACACTGCCCGTTTGCAACTCAAATGCTTGTTTTCTTTAAATATTTTTATCACTGAGAGTTCATGATTGTTCCACACGTGTATAAGTGAAACAGGAGTTTTTTTTACTTTCCTGCTGCAGAGTCTTTTTCCCCAAATTTTCTGTCACTCATATACACTACCACTAATCTCAAGAGGCTTATTGACCAATATACATTCATACTGACCCGGGCGTTCCAGAGTACAAACATGTGGTAATTATTAAACTGTTGATCAGAAGCAAAACAAGATGCCATCTGCCCCTTCTAAGGGCTGGGCCCCCCAGTAGGAAAGTGCTTGAAAAGGGGTGATATTTCCCCCCCGCTTGGAGAAATTTTCCACAGTTTGAAAAAAGTTTATTGTGAAAAAAAATAAAAATGGAATTCATTTGTAAAGACTGAAAAAAGTAACTAATGAACAGAGGATATGTTTTTTAGTCCCCGGAATGCCTGCATTTTTATTCTGCCCCCATTTTGAAATTGGAATATTTTTAACTTTGTGTTAAATTTAAAATTCCAATTTCCGTCACTTTTTCTGTAGTTGAAACAGTTGACTGGGGATTTTTGGGGTTCGATAGAATAAAATAATACTAGCGAAATAGCTAAGAATTTGGTCTACTGGAAAAAGTAATCAAAATGGAAGTCAGCACAAAATCGTAGGTAAAAAACCACATCAAAATTGTGAGGCAAAATTTTATCAATTTTCCATCAAATTTCATAATTTTTGTTTTTTACCTTTGAAAAAAATTCTCTACCATTTCATAAGAAAAATAATTTTTTTTTTTTTTAATTTTTTGGCCCTGGTGCACACTTTAAAATTTGGCCTCTACCTTAAAGGGTAAAAATATTTGTAGTCTTAATGTAGGGTTCTCGAGAGGTGAGTAGTATTTATTTGTAGGAAGTCTTGGGGAGGTATGATAGCCAGCCGGGGGCCACCCCACCCCCCCCACTCGAAATTTTAAAGCGCCTAGAGCGAAAAAATGCAAAACAGTACACTCATTCATTACTTACCTTAAAATATTTGTGTCTTAATGTAGGGTGAGAGGTGAGTAAAAAAAAAGAAAAAACGAGGGGGAGAGAGAGAACAAGTAAATGAGAGAGGAGAAGCCAGAGTATGTAAACATACTATCATACTATTAAGTTTATCATAATACATTGTTCTAAAGTCTGTTGTAAATCACACTAAATTTTAGATTACATGATTGATCCTGATATCAACCTATTACTAAATGACTTACATGAACCCAATAGCAACTGTAATTATTATCGCAGATCAAGAAAAGACATTACTAGAGCCAACAATAAAAAATATTTTTAAATTACAATGTTAGATCTTTGAGTAAACATTCTGACCTCACACATTATAAACCCCAGACCAATATGTCAATCATCACACTCATTGAGACCTGGCAAAAGCCTGATATTTAATGTCTATGCCATCCCAGGTTACCGCCAAACAACTGTAGGACAGACCAGTGAGGGGTGGAATAGTTTATATTACTCGGTAACAAATTATCAATAACTTTGCCAAGGGATGAACATGGAGAATATATTATAGCAAAATTTAAATCAAAAGACCTAAAAGAACCCCCACAGTGATAAACATCTACAGATTACCACAGTCAAAATTCACCATTTTAGTAAAAAATTAGGAAACCTGATAACTGATGCACACATGAACAAAGATCATTTATGCTCACAGGAGATTTCAACATAAATCTCCTACATGACCAGGACCCACAAGTAACTGAATTTACAAACACTATGAGCAACTGCTTGTTGCTACCAACAATATCAAAACCTACAAGAATCTTGAGACCAGTATATCCTTATTAGACCATATCGGGACAAACATTAAAATCAGGCATAATCACAGACAACACCACAGATCACTACCTCCCTTTTCTCATAACCAACATAGGTAAATTGCCCCAAGAACCTTCAGACTACATAACAGTCAGCTTAATAACTTTATACCAGCTAAGATTAACATCAACTGGCATAATGAGTTAGAAACATATTCAGGTAATAATGAATGCATCAAGAATTTCCTTAAAAAACCCACTACCTCTAACAAAACATTGCCCTAAAAACTAAACAGATCACAGCTAAGTGACTTAACAGTCCCTGGCTAACACCCAGCACCCTTAACCCTTTCGGGGTTGGTGCCGTACTAGACGCTTTACGTGCAGGGTCAGTGCCGTACTATACGTGTAAATTCTAGCAGCCTCAGATTAAGCGGAAATGGCTGGTAGGCCTACATATGAAAGAATGGGTCTATGTGGTCAGTGTGCGAGTATAAAAAATCCTGCAGCACCCTGCATAATGAGAAAAAACTCTGACCGTATTTTTCGTTTAAAACATCGACTTTGCAGTCTATTTCGTATGGTATTTATTGATGTATTCTCATTTTCTTGGTTTCATTTGATAGAATGGAAGATATATTACAGAAATAGAGATGATTTTGATTGGTTTTACGATGACAAGTGTACCTTGAAATTGAGCTCAAAGTTGCGAAAATGTTTGATTTTGCCGATGTTCAAGAGTAAACAAATCACGCCAGCTCCAATACCCGTCAACCGGTGAGTCTAATATTCTTTCACAATTGCGCTGATATTATTTATACCGTTTTTACAATGATGCAGTTGTATACATAACAGTAAATCTTCTATTTTTTGTAAGAATAAAAATTCAAATGGAAAGCAAAAGTAATGTAAGAGGGGCCTGAGACATGACTAATGAACAGAGAAGATGTTATTTTAGTGCCAGAAATGTCTGCCTTATTTATTTTGGACCCCATTTTGAAATTGGCATCGTTTGAAATTTGTGTGAAATTGGCCAAATTGCCAATTTCTGACCACTTTTTGGGTAGTCGACATTGGTAAATGGGTGGTTTTTGTACTCAATCGATAGAACAAATGGAGTTCCAGTGAAATAGCTATGATTTTAGTAGACTGGAACATTGGAATTCCAAAATAGGGCTCAAAATGGGCGAAATCGCCGATGAGTAAATATCGTTGAGACCGCTAACTTCGCAAGAGCATACTAATTCTGTAAGTTTTCCATAAAATTTCATACTTTTGGGGCCCTTATGATCGGAAAAAGATTTCTATCGTTTCATAAGAATTTGTTTTTGTTTTTTTTTCCAAAAATTTCGACCCTGAGAACGAGTTTGGGAGAGGGCCCCCCGACCCCCGAAAGGGTTAAGCACGTGTCCGACAAGTGCCACTTACACGGTGACGGTGCAGTCACTCAATATTGCTGATTGTGCACTGCTCCAGTGAACCTTGGATTTTTTTTTTATTTTTTTATTTGTTTTTAGGTGGACAACAATCTAAACTAATCAAACTTAATGTAAATAACCTTTGTTGGGGAAAGGTAACTAAATTCACAAACACTATGTGCAACTGCTTATTATACCAACAATATCAAAAACCTACAAGAAACTGAGAATAGTCCTCCTTAGACCACATCTGACTAACACTATATCCCCTCTAAAATCAGGCATAATCACAAAAAAACACCACAGACCACTACCCTACCTTTTCATAACTAACCTAGGCATTTTGCCCCAAGAAATTGCAAAAGTTACCTTCAGACTACATAATGAGTCAGCTGTTAATAATTTTATATCAGCTATGACGAACATTGACTGGCTTAATGAATTAGAAACCTATTCAGAACTAATGAATGCATGAAGAACTTTCTTAAAAAACACACAACCTCTATAACAGACATTGCCCTAAAAACTAAATGGATCACAGCTAAGAGATTTAACAATCCCTGGCTAACACCCAGCATCCTTAAATCCATAAACAAGAGGCACCTACATGAAAACAATACAGAAGGGGCCCAAAACCAGAGAACAATCCAAACTCTACTCATCAATCCTTACTAGCCTGATAAGAAGGTCCAAAAAATTGTATTATGAGAACAGACTCCAGACCGTAAAAGGTGATATGAAAAGACCTGGAAAACCCTATCTTGCAATTCTAGGAAATAAAAAAGATATCCTAACAATACCATCAAATTATCAAAAACAGACGAACCCCTACTCTCACCAACTGAGACAGCAAACAGACTTAATGTTTTCTTTCTCCACCATAGGAAAGAATCTAGCGAGTAAAATCCCAAGCTCGAACACTCGTCCAACAGACTACCTACTAACACCTACCCAGATACACTATTCCTAGCTTCTACCAACTCAATTGAAGTCTCGCTCATAATCAACACCCTTAAAAACAAAGCAGGAGACATAAACAGCTTACCACCATTTATGTACAAAAAGCTTCACATGTACTGTCACCAATTATAGCAGCATTATTCAATAAATCCATTGAATCTTCTACCTTCCCATCAATTCTCAAAATAGCTAGGGTCACCCCAATCCACAAAGGAGGTGACCAAACTGACTTGAATAATTATAGGCCAATCTCATATTTACCACTGCTTTCTAAAATCTTTGAAAAATTAATTCATAGACAGATCTATTCCTACCTTGTCTCACACAATGTACTCAACCCCTGTCAATTTGGATTCAGGACTAACAAGAGCACAAACGATGCTATAACACACATGTTAGAGTTAATATACACCGCACTTGAGAAGAAAGAAGTTCCGCTGGGAATCTTCAGAGACCTACAAAGCATTTGATACAGTCTACCATGATTTATTGCTCACAAAATTAGCGCACTATGGTATTAGGAGGCACCCACTAACTACCTAAAGTCGACCTTAGCAACAGAAGCCAGTACGTGTACACAAATGGAGAGAACTCTTCCACAAACAAATTACAGTCGGAGTCCTCAAGAAGTGTCCTGGGGCCACTCCTATTCCTCATTTACATAAATGACCTACCGAATGCATCACAACTACTCAAACCCATATTATTTGCAGATGACACAACATATGTCTTCTCACCCAAATCCAGTCATACTAGCCAACACAGTTAACGCCGAATTACAGAAAATATCAACATGGATGAAGACAAATGTTTACTCTCAATACTGACAAGACCTACTATTCAGTTTGGAAACAAAGCTACAAATGTTACACTTAACATAACGCTCAATGGTTCACCCATCACGAGACTCAGAGGGAAAATTCCTAGAATCCACCTTGACAGTAGTCTTAAATTCCAAAAAACACATAAAATAAATATCCAAGAAAATCTCAAAGACAGTAGGTATATTATCTAAGTTATGCTATTATGTGCCACAACCAGCTCTCATTGCACTACAGTGGACCCTCGGTTAACGAAATTAATCCGGTCCAGGAGCCATTACTTAATCTGAATCTTTCGTTATCTGAAACCTTATTTCCCATACGAAATAATGTAAATACAATTAATTGCTCCACAAAAAAATAATCACAAAAAAAAAAAACAATAACATTTACTTACCTTTATTGAAGAGTTGCAAGCATCTGGAAGGTAGAGTTGCTGACAGGGCAGGGTGTTAATGGTTGGAATGGAAATCCCTCCAAAAGGACTTCAGGTAACAAGTCCCTCTCTGGGGTTACTTCCTTCTTTTTTTTTAATGCATGCCTGCTACACTCCCTGCATGCCTGCTTTCACTCCCTGCATGCCTGCTACACTCCCTGCATGCCTGCTACACTCCCTGCATGCCTGCTACACTCCCTGCATGCCTGCTACACTCCCTGCATGCCTGCTACACTCCCTGCATGCCTGCTACACTCCCTGCATGCCTGCTACACTCCCTGCATGCCTGCTACACTCCCTGATGCCTGCTACACTCCCTGCATGCCGCCACTCCCCGCATGCCTGCTACACTCCCTGCATGAATGCTACACCCCCGCATGAATGCTACACTCCCGCATGAATGCACACTCCCTGCATGAATGCTCACTCCCGCATGAATGCTACACCCTGCATGAATGCTACACTCCCTGCATGAATGCTCACTCCCTGCATGAATGCTACACTCCCTGCATGAATGCTACACTCCCCGCATGAATGCTACACCCCTGCATGAATGCTACACTCCTGCATGAATGCTACACTCCCTGCATGAATGCTACACTCCCTGCATGAATGCTACACTCCCTGCATGAATGCTACACTCCCTGCATGAATGCTACACTCTGCATGAATGCTACACACTCTGCATGAATGCTACACTCCCGCATGCCTGCTACACTCCCTGCATGCCTGCTACACTCCCTGCATGCCTGCTACACTCCCTGCATGCCTGCTACACTCCCTGCATGCCTGCTACACTCCCTGCATGCCTGCTACACTCCCTGCATGAATGCTACACTCCCTGCATGAATGCTACACTCCCTGCATGAATGCTACACTCCCCGCATGAATGCTACACTCCCTGCATGAATGCTACACTCCTGCATGAATGCTACACCTCTGCATGAATGCACACACCTGCATGAATGCACACTCCCTGCATGCCGCACACTCCCTGCATGCCTGCTACACTCCCTGCATGTGCACACTCCCCTGCATGCCTGCTACACTCCCTGCATGCCTGCTACACTCCCTGCATGCCTGCTACACTCCCTGCATGAATGCTACACTCCCTGCATGAATGCCTACACTCCCCTGCATGAATGCTACACCCCTGCATGAATGCTACACCCCGCATGAATGCTACACTCCCTGCATGAATGCTACACTCCCTGCATGAATGCTACACTCCCTGCATGAATGCTACACTCCCTGCATGAATGCTACACTCCCTCCATGAATGCTACACTCTCCATGAATGCTACCACTGGGGTGCCACTAGGAAGCTTCTTGACCCATGTGACTTATTTCACAGTGACAATCACTAAACCACCAAAAAGACACCAAATATATTGTGAATCTTTGAAAGAGCGCGCTAGGTAATGTTCTCTCAATGGTAAACAACGCTCACTGGTGTCCTGCGCTTGCGCGGAGCAGGCGGACACGTCTAACACCTTTCGGAACCGAGGAATTTTTCTAACCGATTCCGAAAAGCTTACGTTTTCCAAACTTTCGTTAACGGGACCTTTCGTAACCGAGGGTCCACTGTATATCATTCTCTTATCTACCCTATCTCACCTATGGAATCTGTGCATGGACTCAACAACATTAAATCACCTTAGACCACTCATAACCCAGCAAAAGGTGCAGTCAGGATGATGATAAATTCCCACTCTAGACAGCATACTCCACCTATATTCAAAACTTTAAAACTACTCACTGTAAAAATATTCATACCTATTAATGTGCCTTCTACATACAAAACTCTACATGCTAATATCAACCCTCCGCTCAAAATTCTCCTCAACAACTTTAATAGGTACCACACACAAGACACAGATCACTATTTGACATACCCAGAGTCCATACTAATGAGTGTAAAATTCTATGCACAAAAAGGCCCCCAGAATGTGGTATTCATTACCAGTAAATATTAAGTTAACCTTGTCGGAAAATAAATTAAAGACTCTTCTCAAAAATCACCTACCACCCTATACTAAATACTCATACTGTAACAAACTTTCAAACCCAATGTTATTTTACTTAAGATAATCTCAGTTTTATATTGTCATCCTCCTTAACACTTGTTGCAATTTCATATCATCATATTGTCATTTAAAATAGTATAGTATCATCATTTTGTTAATTTGAAATAAAATATATAACTAGAAGAAACTCTATAAATTTCTCTAGTATTGTTATTTTACTAGAATAGCATCAACATATTGTAACTTGAAATAAAATATACAACTAGAAAACTCAACCAATTTCTCTAGTATTGTCTTTAATAGTATGTATAATCATATTGTAATTTGAAATAATATATAACTAGAATAAACTCAATCAATTTCTCTAGTATTAAGTAGTTAGTGAATAAGTCTTTAGAATAAGCTGCCCCTAATGCCATGGCATGCCAGTGGCTCTCTTGCATTACAGTTTTATAATTGTAACTACCAATAACTATGTATACTTGTAACTTGCATCAAAATAAAATATTATTATTATATTATTATTATTATATAATTAATTTTAAAATATATGTAAGAAGTCCATAATGGCATTTGGAAACCAAGTTTCACATTGGGCAGAGTTGTTCCACCCTTCATTTATACACCCTCTATGATAAATTTTATGTATGATTATCATTTATCTATGAGCCAAAATGGTTTGATATGGAAATGGTTATGTTTCAGATAAAATGTCATCAGTATTGGCCTGGGTGAGTGTGAAGGAGGAGAAGATCTATGGTGTATTCAACAGTTGGCCTCAAGGTGGACCTTCTCAGTATCAGCCATCACACGCATTATAATTATAGTACTCAAAGTAAGTACGTAATTATATGAATTGTAGTTTCCAACAAATGGCTCTATTGACATGCTAAAACTGTGAGGCTTTAAAGTTGCTTGTGTTTACATACATCTCTCTTGGGGTTACACAAGCAATATTAACAATAATAAATTTCCACAAAGTACATAGGTGTTACAAAAATGGGTGACAGTACATATGAAAAGCTCATGGTTAGCAGAGCATAATGTAGGCAAAAGTTCTTAAGGATTGGCAGAGTCACATAGTTAGTTCCCTTGTATGAGAACAAAATGGTCAACATAAAATATAAGAATTATTGGGGGATAAGCCTGTAGAAGAGCCAGATTTGAGGTGGTGGAGGTGCATGAGACTGTGAGTAAATTGAAAGGGGGTAATCAGCTGGGATTAATAAGGTTGACAGAAATGTTAAAAGCAGGTGGGGATAAAGTTTTGAGTGGTTGGTACTTTTGTTCAGTAAATGTTAGAGGCAAAATTACGTAGGGACTGGCAGAGAACGACATAGGTAGGAGATTTTGTTTGTGGGATTGGTTTTGGGTTTTAGGGGGACCTACCTAATGTGGACCAGTTGGCTTGCTGCATTGTTCCTTATTTCTGTTGTTGTGAGGAGAGGGGTTGGATTTGAATGGGACTTGCACAATGGTTGGGGGGTGTTGTCGGGCTTGTGCTTGGATGACGATGGGGATGGGTTGACAAATATTTTGTTGGTGGTTGGTTTTGACATGGACATGCAAGTATGGGCCAGTAGGCCTGTTGCAGTGTTCCACCTTTCTATGTACTTAAAGAAAAGAGGACAAAAGAGTGTGTGAAATTATAGGGGAATAATAAACAAATAACCCGCACATAGGAGAGAGGAGCTCAAAACAACACTGCTTTTTCAAGATTCTGAAGATAAGTTGCAAAGGTTAGTGGATGAATTTGGGAGGGTGTGTAAAGGAAAAGTTGAAAGTGAAATAGATTAGAATAAGGTGATGAAGGTAACAAATGATTTAGGTAATGAAAGATTGATATCAGATTGAAGGGAGGGAGTATGGAGGGGAAAAGAATGTGTTCAGAATTTGGGGGGGACTTGTCGCTTATGGGGATAGGGAAAAACGGGTGCCATTGAATTGATGAAGGGAAAAAAAAGGGGGGGGTGCATTGAGGATTTGGGGGAGAAAAATGTTATCCATGGAGGCAAAGAGGGGAAAAGTATGAGAGTATAGTGGT
>WNWK01047179.1:0-14029 GCA_009830355.1 Cherax destructor | reverse complement strand
ACATTTCCTTTAATATGTGTCCTGAACTGTACATAAGTGTCTTTCCACACCCACTCTGTACCTCCATATATTCCCTGTGTCACTCACTGTATTGTCTGTAACGGCTTCACAAAGCTCCTGGAGAGCGAAACGTTGCCACAATAAAATGTCGCATTAGCTGCCTTTGTGTCCTTTTGCCTAACATATTGTAGGCAAATCTGTCATCATTACAATCCAGTCATTGTTAAAATTAATGTAATCCTTTCCTCCTGCGTTTCAAGGAATATATCTCAGTCCCCCTTTCCCCTGAATTAAGATGGCAGTAGCTTCCTTCCCAAGACACCGTGAATATTATCAGGCTGGCTTGTGGCAGACTTCCTCGATCTCCCTCGGCTGGAGTTGCTGGAGACTCGTCAGTTCTCTCGCTTGCCCACGGGTATGTAGTCGCAGTTATGATGCGGCGTTTGGCTGAACGGATACACGTAGGACACAGTGCCAGAGGGCAAGACTACATCATCCACAAGGCAGCGCAGTAGTGATCACACACCCCATCATTCTATCCGAACATCCTAAGTTTTAGTTTAATACCTTTATTATGCACCCCACACCCATCCTGTGGGCGGTAGTCAGAAGATTACAGAGGTACATAATGGGTCCAGGGACTGGGCCCCAAAGTTTTGATAGCTGAACAAGTTACAAACGTAATGAACTCACAAGTTACAAGGTAATGAATCATGTAAGTAAATTTACTTACTTACTTACGTTTATACATGGTTACAATCATGAGCAAATTATAAAGTAATGAGCAGTTCACACGTCCACACCGGTCACAACTGTAATGAATTATCGGTGCAAATATTAATTGTTGAATCACACACACACACACACACACACACACACACACACACACACACACACCCCTGCAACCACAATTAGGTGAGTACACACACACACACACATACACACACACACACACACAAATAGGTGAGTACACACACACGAGCATACATACACACACGAGCACACGCACTCACACATATATGAGTACATAAATACACACGCAAACACACACACAAGCACATACATACACACATACACCCCGTCATGGTACGTGATGAGGTATCACAGTGGGCGAATGTGACGAGCGGGGTCCCAGAGGGGTCAGTCCTAGGACCAGTGCTATTTTTGGTATATGTGAATGACATGATGGAAGGGATAGACTCAGAAGTGTCCCTGTTCGCAGATGATGTGAAGTTAATGAGAAGAATTAAATCAGATGAGGATCAGGCAGGACTTCAAAGAGACCTGGACATGCTGGACACCTGGTCCAGCAAAGTAATGAAGATCGGGAAGGGCAAAAAGACCGCAGACAGAGTATTGGCTAGGTGGCCAAAGACTGTAAACCTCGCTCAAGGAGAAAGATCTTGGGATGAGTATAACACCGAACACGTCTCCTGAAGCACACATCAACCAGATAACTGCTGCAGCATATGGGCGCCTGGCAAACCTGAGAATAGCGTTCCGATACCTTAGTAAGGAATCGTTCAAGACACTGTACACCGTATACGTCAGGCCCATACTGGAGTACGCAGCACCAGTTTGGAACCCACATCTGGTCAAGCACGTTAAGAAATTAGAGAAAGTGCAAGGTTTGCAACAAGGTTAGTTTCAGAGCTAAGTAGAATGTCCTACGAAGAAAGGCTAAGGAAATCGGCCTGACTACACTGGAGGACAAGAGGGTTAGGGAAGACATGATAACGACATACAAAATACTGCGTGGAATAGACAAGGTGGACTGAGACAGGATGTTCCAGAGAGGGACACAGAAACAAGGGGTCACAATTGGAAGTTGAAGACTCAGATGAGTAAAAAGATGTTGGGAAAGTATTTATTTAGTCATAGAGTCAGGAAGTGGAATAGGCTGCAAGTGATGTAGTGGAAACAGGAACCAAACATAGCTTTAAGACGAGGTATGATAAAGTTCATGGAGCGGGGAGAGAGAGGACCTAGAAGCGGTCAGTGAAGAGGCGGTGCCAGGAGCTAAGTCTTGACACCTGCAAGCACAATTAAGTAAGAACATAAGAACATAAGAAAGGAGGAACACTGCAACAGGCCTGGGCCCATACTAGGCAGGTCCATGTCAAACCAACCCACCAACAAAAATATTTGCCCATCCCATCCCCAGCGGCACCCAAGCAACCTTCACAACCCTCCAAGTCCCGCTCAAATCTAACCCTCTCTCATAAGATTACAGAAGGAAGTAACACTGCAGCAGGCCAACCGGCCCACACTAGGCAGGCCCCCTCAAACCCTAAACCAATCCCACAAACAAAAACACCTTTCCAACCCAATTCTACTCCATCCATGGAACAAGCTCCGATAATCAGGGCACTACCAAAGAGCGAACTGAAGGAGCTGAAGCACCCGTCCATCACCAGGGCACTGAAGGAGCCGAAGCACCTGGTCCATCACCAGGGCAACTTGAAGGACCGAAGCACCTGGTCCATCACCAGGGCACTGAAGAAGCCGAAACACCCGGTCCATCACCAGGGCACTGAAGGGCCGAAGCACCTGGTCCATCACCAGGGCACTGCACACTGGTGAGTACGTGGTAATGCTTTATTTACAGGGAGAAACGTCAGGGTATTTTTCCATAATGGTCTGTAATGTACCACTGTGGATAAAATACTTTGACATATCTTGAACATTTCTGAGTGAGTTGTCTCTGAATTCATTAATTTTATCGCACTCCAGTACATAATGACGCAGGGTGTGACAATAGTCCATCTGGTAAAGTTTACATTTCGTTTGGTCTACATCTGGTGGTGATGATTTAACCTGCCAAAGATACTTGTAACCCAGCCGGAGGCGGGCGGTGGTGACATCCAAGAGTCTGCTTATTTTGTTGGATGCACCATAGACATGTGGCTCCTCCTGCATGATAGAATGACGATAGATGGGCTGACTGGTGTCAATCTCCCTGAGTCTTAAGTCAATAAAATTCAGTTGAAGTTCTTTTGTATTATTGTTCTCAAACTGCTAACTGACAACCCAAGATTGTAATCTACCCTTTTAAAAAGCATACAACTTAGCCATTCTTCAGTTCTATCATGCATCTGAAGATCAATGTGAGTTGATGTGACTCCACTGTCCACAATCCTACCATACCTGTCGTCACACAATCATTATACTTAATGAGTTGAGAGCATTTATGGATAACAGAAAATCAGTTACAATTTAAGTGTCAACCTTAGATACATGGACGCATTTGAGTGCAAGGAGTATGGCAAACAGTTCTGTCTGAAGGGTAGAAGCCCAGTTATTGATGCGTGCTCCAATTTCTTTAAGAGAGCCATCACTCTGTATGACAACAGCAGCACTACCAGCTGCACCAGTGGATTGGTGAACAGAACCATCAACGTAAATAATTTGAGAGAGTGTTCTGTGTGACTAAGTTATCAATACAGCTTAAGGCATCATGTTTGGCTTCAAGGCAAAGCTTTGGTTGTGATTTAAGAAGTAGTTTGGGGTGAAATGGAGGGATGGTAGTTTTATATGGGGTAATATTCCATGGAGCGGAGAAGTGCCGCTGTTGCCTTACTTGACATAGATCATGTATCTGATACATGCGGGGGGTCGGTTCCAGTTTTTTCGATCCATCTGGAGGATGTTCACCAGTGCTGAGGAAAGTTTGGAGGGCTTCTGTGCAGGGGTTTGAATGGGCTTGCCTAAGCATATTGACCCCAATTAGGAAATATCTTTCAGTAATACGATCTCTGATGCTTGGAATATCAAGTTCTTTCTGCATATTTAAAATTTTGGCAGTACGAGAGCATCATAAAATGATCCTCATTGCTTGTTCTGCTGTTTTTCCAGCCCTCCAAGCTTCCAGTCAGTTTTTGTCTCCACGGTTGCATGGTTTCATGCATGGAAGGAGCATGCATCATTGCATAGCCACCTTTCTCACCCTGCACACTGACAGCTCATACACTATCTTCCTTGACCTTAGATCTGCTTTTGATGTAGCCAACCGACATGTAATCATTAGTGAACTTGCCAGAATGGATGTTGGAGGATGGCTTCTCCGCTGGATTAAAGGCTACCTGTCCAACAGAAAATCTTCTGTGTTGTTCCAGGGGCATAGAAGTATAACGAAAGACTTTGAATTAGGAACCCCACAGGGAGGTGTGCTCAGTCCCACTCTATTAAATTTTCTAATTAATGCCTTACTTAATGCTATGCCTAGCCAGCCCCATCATTATATGATTAGTTTTGCTGATGATATAATGATTCACACCACGGGATTCTCCATCACCCAAAACATCTTTAACCATGTACTAGCCTCGTGTCAGGACCTGGGGTTGATAATCTTTACTGATAAAACAAAGATACTCAATAGGCGTCCTCCTCGACAGAGGCACAGTTCGCCAGATCCAGTTGCATGATGGGTCTCTTCTAGACTATGTAACCTGATACAGGTATCTAGGCTTTGAGGTCTCACTACTTGGACCTGTTGAAACGAAACTGTCGTCAATACAAAGAAAGGCTGAGAGCACTTAGAGTTGTGGCAGGGTTTCACCCCAGGTATGGTGCTAATGTTAAAATTGTGAAAATGATTATCTTGCTTATATTAGATCATTGGTTGATTATGCTGCGCCACTACTTACTATTGTGTCTGACTCGACCCCCCTTAAGTAAGTTTATTTAGGAATAGTTACACATCAGTACAATTATCATATACAGTGAAAATTGTATTAATATTGTTAAAGTTACGATAAATTGTTAGAAAAAGGACAGAAGTCCAACTAAGCGACATTTATGCGGCAACGTTTCGGAGAGCGAAACGTTGCCACAGTAAAATGTTGCATTAGTTGTACTTGTGTCCTTTTGCCTAACATAGCGTAAATTATCTAGGATAACCTAAAAAAAAGTCAAAGTGACGTATTTCCACTGGGATGCTTGGAGCTGAAGACAAAGTAAAGTAAAGTAAAGTAAATTTTATTTCTTTACAATTATACATAGATATTGGTAGTTACAATCATAAACTGAAGTGCAAGGAGAGCCACTGACATGCCATGGCATTAGGGCAGCTTAATCTAATGACTTATAGACTATGTACATAATACTAGAGAAATTGATTGAGTTTATTCTAGTTATATATTTTATTTCAAATTACAATATGATGATATTATACTATTAAAATGACAATATGATGATATTAAGTTGTAACAAGTGTTTAGGAGGATGGTAATATAAAATGAGATTATCTTAAGGAAAATAACATTGAGCATTTTTGAAAGTAGTTTACAGTATGAGTATTTAGTTTAGGGTGAGTAGGTGGTTTTTGAGAAGAGTCTTAAATTGATTTTCAGACAAAGTTATCTTAATATTTACTGGTAATGAATTCCAGATTCTGGGGCCTTTATGTGCATAGAATTTTTACATTGGTTGGTATGAACACGGGATATGTCAAAAATGATCTGTCTTGTGTTGTGGTCATGGGTCCTATTAAAGTTGTTGAGGAGAATTTTGAGCGGAGGGTTGATATTAGAGTGTAGAGTTTTATGAATGTAGTAGGCACATGAATAGGTATGAATGTGTTCTACGGTGAGTAGTTTTAGAGTTTTGAATATTGGTGGAGTATGCTGTCTAGAGTGGGAATTTGTTATCATTCTGACTGCAGCCTTTTGCTGGGTTATGAGTGGTCTAAGGTGATTTAATGTTGTTGAGCCCCATGCACAGATTCCATAGGTGAGATAAGGGTAGATAAGTAAATGATATAGTGCAAGGAGAGCTGATTGTGGCACGTGCTGTGTGAGTGATGGTGCTGTGTGAGTGGTGGTGCTGTGTGAGTGGTGGTGCTATTGTGTGAGTGGTGGTGCTGTGTGAGTGGTGGTGCTATTGTGTGAGTGGTGGTGCTGTGTGAGTGGTGGTGCTGTGTGAGTGGTGGTGCTGTGTGAGTGGTGGTGCTGTTGTGTGAGTGGTGATGCTGTGTGAGTGGTGGTGCTGTGATAATATGCCTACTGTCTTTGAGATTTTCTTGGAAATTTTTTGTATGTGTTTTTGGAATTTAAGACTACTGTCAAGGTGGACTCCTAGGAATTTTCCCTCTGTGAGTCTTGTGATGGGTGTACCATTGAGTGTTATGTTAAGTGGAACATTTGAGGTTTTGTTTCCAAACTGTATGAAGAAGGTCTTGTCAGTATTGAGAGTAAGCTTGTTTGTCTTCATCCATGTTGATATTTTCTGTAATTCGGCATTAACAGTGTTGGCCAGTATGACTGGATTTGCGTGAGAGAAGACATATGTTGTGTCATCTGCAAATAATATGGGTTTGAGTAGTTGTGATGCATTCGGTAGGTCGTTTATGTGTAGATGAATGGTTCAGAGAACCGACAAGTTATAAATTAGACACATATGCAACATTTGGGTATCTTTATTGAGGAAACGTTTCGCCACACAGTGGCTTCATCAGTCCAATACAAAGTAGAAAGGTGTAAGGAGAGTAGGAGTTTTGAGGTTATCAGACCTACTTCGACTAGTGGATGGTACCACTATGACCCCGCGTCCTGCTGCTTCACCTCACCTGACTACAGTATATAAGCCACCTCTACGGACATATGCTGACTTTCTACAAGATTGATGGACTGAGCACATCGACTCCAGGCCGAGGGACTGATAACCTCAAAACTCCTACTCTCCTTACACCTTTCTACTTTGTATTGGACTGATGAAGCCACTGTGTGGCGAAACGTTTCCTCAATAAAGATACCCAAATGTTGCATATGTGTCTAATTTATAGGTCGTTTATGTAAATGAGGAACAGGAGTGGCCCTAGGACACTTCCTTGAGGAACTCCGACTGTAATTTGTTGTGTGGAAGAGTTCACTCCATGTGACGTATTTCCACTGGGATGCTTGGAGCTGAAGACAAAGTAACGTATTTCCACTGGGATGCTTGGAGCTGAAGACAAAGTAACGTATTTCCACTGGGATGCTTGGAGCTGAAGACAAAGTGACGTATTTCCACTGGGATGCTTGGAGGTGACCTCAAAACAACAGTTTCAACTCTGCAGAGTGGGATCTCCGGGACTCAACCATCACTTCTTAATGGCGCTTCCTATATATTTTTGTCCACGACCCAAAATTCGGCTTAACATTCGCCTCGTGGCCCAAGTGGTAACTAAATCTACTTAACGAAGCAACAGATAATTTTATACTGATATAATCAGCTTCGCCGGATGTAAATCTGAAAAAAAAAATTCCAGGCAAAAGCATCCGCTCGTTGTGCTGCTACTACGACCTGGCTAGCTGCTAGCACGACCTGGCTAGCTGCTAGCACGACCTGGTTAGCTGCTAGCACGACCCGGCTAGCTAGCAGAACGACCTGACTAGCTACCAGCACCACCTGGCCAGCTGTCTGCACGTACAAGCTATAAACATTACACAAGAGTCGTATTTCATTACTTATATACAAACCTTAGTAGTCTTTTACACATTCCATTGGTACCCCAAAAAAAGTTAATATATATTTTTTTCATTTAGGGACAGGATGACCCATCACAAGACCCACGCTGTGCAAGCATGGGGTGACGACCGTGGGTTAGGAACCCATAGTTTCCAATACTATAGTTACCCATCAAATAGGTTTTCCTTACAATACAGTGCAATAAATATGACGATCACGGCCGTTTTACCTTTATATAAATAATGTGTGTCGCGGAATTAAAAAAAAAAAGACAATAACAGTTTAATTTAAGTTATGGAGATTTATTATACCAATTAGATTTTGTAATTATAAAAAAAGCAAATAAATTATCTTGAAATTTAACTGCAGTGTAGTGGTGCTGTGTGAGTGGTGAGTGGTGGTGGCGCTGAGTGAGTGGTGAGTGGTGGTGGTGCTGTGTGAGTGGTGAGTGGTGGTGGTGGTGCTGTGTGAGTGGTGGTGGTGCTGTGTGAGTGGTGAGTGGTGGTGGTGGTGCTGTGTGAGTGGTGGTGGTGCTGTGAGTGGTGGTGATGGTGCTGTGTGAGTGGTGAGTGGTGATGGTGCTGTGTGAGTGGTGAGTGGTGGTGGTGGTGCTGTGTGAGTGGTGAGTGGTGGTGGTGCTGTGAGTGGTGGTGGTGCTGTGTGAGTGGTGGTGGTGCTGTGTGAGTGGTGAGTGGTGGTGGTGTGTGTGTGAGTGGTGGTGGTGGCTGTGTGAGTGGTGAGTGGTGGTGGTGCTGTGTGAGTGGTGAGTGGTGGTGGTGCTGTGTGAGTGGTGAGTGGTGGTGGTGGTGCTGTGTGAGTGGTGAGTGGTGGTGCTGTGTGAGTGGTGAGTGGTGGTGGTGCTGTGAGTGGTGGTGGTGTTGTGAGTGGTGGTGGTGCTGTGTGAGTGGTGGTGGTACTGTGAGTGGTGTGTGAGTGGTGGTGGTGCTGTGTGAGTGGTGGTGCTGTGTGAGTGGTGGTGCTGCGTGAGTGGTGGTGCTGCATGAGTGGTGGTGCTGTGAGAGTGGTGGTGCTGTTGTGTGAGTGGTGGTGCTGTGAGAGTGGTGGTGCTGTGTTAGTGGCAGTGCTGTTGTGTGAGTGGTGATGCTGTGTTAGTGGTGGTGCTGTGTGAGTGGTGATGCTGTTGTGTGAATGGTGGTGCTGTGAGAGTGGTGTGTGAGTGGTGGTGGTGCTATGTGAGTGGTGTGTGAGTGGTGGTGATGGTGCTATGTGAGTGGTGAGTGAGTGGTGGTGAAGCTGTGTGAATGGTGGTGGTGCTGAGTGGTGTTTGAGTCGTGGTGATGCTAGTGGTGTGTGAGTGGTTGTGGTGCTGAGTGGTGTGTTAGTGGTAGTGGTGCTGTGTGAGTGGTGGTGGTGCTGTGTGAGTGGTGGTGGTGCTGAGGGGTGTGTGAGTGGTTGTGGTGCTATGTGAGTGGTGGTGGTGCTCTGTGAGTGGTGCTGTTGTATGAGTGGTGGTGCAGTGTGGGTGGTGGTGCAATGTGAGTGGTGCTGTTGTGTGAGTGGTGGTGCTGTGTGAGTGGTGGTGCTGTTGTGTGAGTGGTGATGCTGTGTGAGTCTTGGTGCTGTGAGTGGTGGTGCTGTTGTGTGAGTGGTGGTGCTATGTGAGTTGTGCTGTTGTGTTTGGTGGTGCTGTGTGAGTGATGGTGCTGTGTGAGTGGTGGTGCTGTGTGAGTGGTGGTGCTGCGTGAGTAGTGGTGCTGTCGTGTGAGTGGTGGTACTGTGAGAGTGGTGGTGCTGTGTGAGTGGCAGTGCTGCTGTGTGAGTGGTGGTGCTGTGTGAGTGGTGGTGTTGTGTGAGTGGCAGTGCTGCTGTGTGAGTGGTGGTGCTGTGTGAGTGGTGGTGTTGTGTGAGTGGTGATGCTATTGTGTGAGTGGTGGTGCTGTGAGAGTGGTGGTGTTGTGTGAGTGGCAGTGCTGCTGTGTGAGTGGTGGTGCTGTGTGAGTGGTGGTGTTGTGTGAGTGGTGATGCTGTTGTGTGAGTAGTGGTGCTGTTGTGTGAGTGGTGATGCTGTGTGAGTGGTGGTGCTGTGTGAGTGGTGGTGCTGTGTGAGTGGCAGTGCTGCTGTGTGAGTGGTGGTGCTGTGTGAGTGGTGATGCTGTTGTGTGAGTGGTGGTACTGTGAGAGTGGTGGTGTTGTGTGAGTGGCAGTGCTGCTGTGTGAGTGGTGGTACTGTGAGAGTGGTGGTGTTGTGTGAGTGGCAGTGCTGCTGTGTGAGTGGTGGTGCTGTGTAAGTGGTGGTGTTGTGTGAGTGGTGATGCTGTTGTGTGAGTAGTGGTGCTGTTGTGTGAGTGGTGATGCTGTGTGAGTGGTGGTGCTGTGTGAGTGGTGGTGCTGTGTGAGTGGCAGTGCTGCTGTGTGAGTGGTGGTGCTGTGTGAGTGGTGGTGTTGTGTGAGTGGTGATGCTGTTGTGTGAGTGGTGGGGCTGTGAGAGTGGTGTGTGAGTGGTGGTGCTGTGAGAGTGGTGTGTGAGTGGTGGTGGTGCTACGTGAGTGGTCTGTGAGTGGTGGTGGTGCTATGTGGGTGGTGGTAGTGCTGTGTGAGTGGTGGTGCTGTTGTGTGAGTGGTGGTGCTGTTGTGTGAGTGGTGGTGCTGTTGTGTGTGTGGTGGTGCTGTTGTGTGAGTGGTGGTGCTGTTGTGTGAGTGGTGGTGCTGTTGTGTGTGTGGTGGTGCTGTTGTGTGAGTGGTGGTGCTGTTGTGTGAGTGGTGGTGCTGTTGTGTGTGTGGTGGTGCTGTTGTGTGACTGGTGGTACTGTTGTGTGAGTGGTGGTGCTGTTGTGTGCGTGGTGGTGCTGTTGTGTGAGTGGTGGTGCTGTTGTGTGAGTGGTGGTGCTGTTATGTGAGTGGTTGTGCTGTTGTGTGTGTGGTGGTGCTGTTTTGTGTGTGGTGGTGCTGTTGTGTGAGTGGTGGTGCTGTTGTGTGTGTGGTGGTGCTGTTGTGTGTGTGGTGGTGCTGTTGTGTGGTGGTGGTGCTGTTGTGCTGTGTGGTGCTGTGTGTGTGTGGTGGTGCTGTTGTGTGTGTGGTGGTGCTGTTGTGTGAGTGGTGGTGCTGTTGTGTGTGTGGTGGTGCTGTTGTGTGTGTGGTGGTGCTGTTGTGTGAGTGGTGGTGCTGTTGTGTGTGTGGTGGTGCTGTTGGTTGAGTGGTGGTGCTGTTGTGTGAGTGGTGGTGCTGTTGTGTGTGTGGTGGTGCTGTTGTGTGAGTGGTGGTGCTGTTGTGTGTGTGGTGGTGCTGTTGTGTGAGTGGTGGTGCTGTTGTGTGAGTGGTGGTGCTGTTGTGTGCGTGGTGGTGCTGTGTGTGGGTGGTGGTGCTGTTGTGTGAGTGGTGGTGCTGTTTGTGAGTGGTGGTGCTGTTGTGTGGTGGTGGTGCTGTTTGTGTGTGGTGGTGCTGTTGTGTGAGTGGTGGTGCTGTGTGTGTGGTGGTGCTGTGTGGTGGTGGTGCTGTTGTGTGAGTGGTGGTGCTGTTGTGTGTGTGGTGGTGCTGTTGTGTGAGTGGTGGTGCTGTTGTGTGTGTGATGGTGCTGTTGGTTGAGTGGTGGTGCTGTTGTGTGAGTGGTGGTGCTGTTGTGTGTGTGGTGGTGCTGTTGTGTGAGTGGTGGTGCTGTTGTGTGAGTGGTGGTGCTGTTGTGTGAGTGGTGGTGCTGTGCAATAGTCGCTACAGTCACGGTGTCCTTGTCTCAAATGTTGTTTAAATCACAGTAAAAATTTCATTATAACTGGATAATTAGAAGAAAAAATTAAAATGTTTTTTTTCAGTTTGTGTGGGCGCTCGACCTGAACTGTGGCTTGCAACGAGAGTAATCTATTACAAATGATGGGATTTCTTCAGTGTTGCAAGACATTCTTCTTTCACTTGTAGCTCAAATTGCTAGTTTAGTCGTGATAAAAAAAAAAATCTGGCGAATATGATCTTCAATGTTCCACATAACAAATAGGATTCTTTTTTTTACCCCATAACAAAGCATGAATCTGTATCTCTCTGTCCGTAACTCATAAATACTTGTTAGAACTCTGGCCCTGAGTTAGACATCAAACTTCAGTGTCATACTGAACAAAATAGTGAAAATTCTCTTTTTTTTCTCAGCAGAGTACTTCCAGTGGCCCAGGGCTCTGTGAGATCCAGTTATAATAATATTAGTTATTACTGTGAGTTCCAGTTATAATGATATTAGTTATTACTGTGATTTCCAGTTATAATGATATTAGTCATTACTGTGAGATCCAGTTATAATGATATTAGTTATTACTGTGAGATCCAGTTATAATGATATTAGTTATTACTGTGAGATCCAGTTATAATGATATTAGTTATTACTGTGAGATCCAGTTATAATGATATTAGTTATTACTGTGAGATCCAGTTATAATGATATTAGGTATTACTGTGAGATCCAGTTATAATGATATTAGTCATTACTGTGAGATCCAGTTATAATTATATTAGTTATTACTGTGAGATCCAGTTACAATGATATTAGTCATTACTGTGAGATCCTGTTATAATGATATTAGTTATTATTGTGAGATCCAGTTATAATGATATTAGTCACTACTATTCACTCCTTACCCTGCAGAGTCGAGTAAACATGCAGTATCATGGTGTCAGAGTATACGCAGACGATTTTTCCATAACCATTTTTAATCTTTATGCCCCAGCAAACCAGCTTCGACCTGATGCCTTACCAGATCGCATCAATAGTGAACCTACCCTCATACTTGGAGACTTTAATGCCAAACATAAGAATATTGGTGGGTCTATAACAAACACCAATGGAACTAAACTAGTGAAATTTCTAAATGAGCATGATAATGTTCGTATTGTAGGCACTACTGAGCCCACTCACATATATGGAGGTATACTAGATCTGTGCCTTGGATTTAATACATCATATACGATGCATGACTCTGTCATAGTTGATGATCTTCTATCTGATCACTTCCCAAGACTCACAACTGTCAATCTTGATCATATCTCAAGCAACCATTGAGCTAAATACAGAAGGAGGAAACTTATTCTCAACCCAGAACACAGAGAAAACTTTATTAACCACTTGGATCAATGGTATAAAGATTATGAGCCCACTGGCACACAAAAATTCAATGATGATCTAGTTACCACTATTGAGACTGTATTCACAGATCAAGTGGGCAGGAAAATACAACATAAACCTTCCACTAGAAACGACAATAAAATCCAATGTAAATATTATAATGACCCACAGCTACGCAATCTAACACATGCAGCTAGGAGGATTGGTAAAGCATACCGTGAGTGTAGAACCCCAGAAATTCTCAGAACATTCCAAGCTGCACTAACAAATGCAAGAAATAGAAAGCAAGAACTTAGGCAACAGGAATGGGAACAATTCGTTCCACTTAACATAACGCTAAATGGTTCACCCATCACAAGGCTCACAGAGGGAAAATTCCTAGGAATCCACCTTGACAGTAGTCTTAAATTCCAAACACACATACAACAAATTTCCAAGAAAATCTCAAGGACAGTAGGTATATTATCTAAGATACGCTATTATGTGCCACAACCAGCTCTCATTGCACTATATCATTCTCTTATCTACCCTTATCTCACCTATGGAATCTGTGCATGGGGCTCAACAACATTAAATCACCTTAGACCACTCATAACCCAGAAAAAGGCTGCAGTCAGGATGATAACAAATTCCCACTCTAGACAGCATACTCCACCTATATTCAGAACCTTAAAACTACTCACCATAAAAAATATTCATACCTATTCATGTGCCTTCTACATACATAAAACTCTACATGCTAATATCAACCCTCCGCTCAGAATTCTCCTCAACAACTTTAATAGGTCCCACGACCATGACACAAGACACAGATCACTATTTGACATACCCCGAGTCCATACTAACCAATGTAAAAATTCTATGCACATAAAGGGCCCCAGAATCTGGAATTCATTACCAGTAAATATTAAGTTAACCTTGTCGGAAAATCAATTCAAGACTCTTCTCAAAAATCACCTACTCACCCTATACTAAATACTCATTGTTGCATGCAAAGAGTATGTAACCTTTATTCGGAGCATGTTAAACACACCCACATAGGCTCCCCTCCAACCAGCGAACCATCGTTAAGGGTTTGGTGATGAGGGCCCCATCATCAAATCAACGACTCGGTTCAGCCAATTAAATGCGAGTTTAACAATGACAAAGGTGACGTGGTTACCACTCGCAGTTTGTCATTGGAATTCCTGCATCGAGCTGGTTGTGGAAAGTTGTCTGTCTTTTGGCTGCTGCTTAGCCTAGACAACTGTGGCGTGCACTAAACACTACTCCTTTGTATATAGTGTACATATGTGTAAATAGCACTTTGTTATACTTGGTGAAGGAAAAGACAAAAGTCTTATATAATCACAATTACTTGGTGAAGGAAAAGATAAAAGTTTGGAATTAATCTAGCTGATTTTTGAAAGAAATACAATTTCAATACATCTTCTACTGTGTTTCTTTGCTCCAAGCTCCCTTTACACTCAGGTTAACAGGCCATTGAACCTGAGGTTGTAATATGGGTAGCCTGTCCTGGAG
>WNWK01047178.1:0-14029 GCA_009830355.1 Cherax destructor | reverse complement strand
CGGTGGCTGCTGTCCGACTCAGCAGACTGGCTTGACAGCGGGAGGGATGGGCTCTGTTGATGTGCTTCCCAGGTGAAGGGGCCCCAACCCCATTGTCTGGGGGGCAGGCATGAGCCAGTATTCAGACCCCCAGGTATCTGGTAGGCCTGGGGTCTAATGGGAGGTGCGGGTGAGGGGGGGTTTTGGCCCCGCGATGTGGGCAGCCCTCACACTGCAGTCCGCAGTCTGTGACTCCTGAAGTCTTAAAATTTGATACATCGCTTAAACAGTCGGGGCTGTTTGATCAAATCATAACACCGTTCAGAAGAATGACATTGGCACCCCTGCACCCAGTATGACTTAGCTGGGCATTTCCTGGCAATGGGGCCCCCAACGTTGAAAAAAACATCGACGTTGGGGAGGTCTGTACAATGCAATGTTATAGCGCCTGTTGGGAGCACGGGAGTGAATAGCGGGGAAAAAGTCCCGGCCAGTCCACTCGCAAATTCAGATCTTTGGGGAAGTCGAGGGAGTGCCACAGAACGAGGGGAACACATGCCTTTCTGACAAAAAACGCCCCAAATGACTTCGAAAAGGCAATAAATACATGCCCATGCACTCCGCCCCAGGCCCAGACTCTGGAACTCCGTGTTCATCAAGAACTGCAAAAACCCCTATCCCTGTTTTTTAACATCCAAATGGAGGGGGAGCAGGGACACTGGGATCGTCGGCAGCTACTAAAAACAACAGACAACCCCCGCTCCAAAAAGGGGGCAGAAAAGCAAAAACAAAGAACTACAGACCAATTGCGCTAACGTCCCATATCATAAAAATCTCTGAAAGGGTTCTAAACCAAGATCCCCATTTGGGGGGGAATTAAAAGTTTACCTTTTGGGGCTTCACCGCCACTTACAACAAAATAATCCCCCGGGAGTGGACCGACTAGTATAATTTTCCCGGGTTTACCCCGTTGAGGCGTGTGAGAAAATTTCCCCACCCTGGTCACTTTTAAAGGGGACCCTTCGAT
Organism: Cherax destructor; assembly: GCA_009830355.1. Taxonomy (NCBI): domain Eukaryota; kingdom Metazoa; phylum Arthropoda; class Malacostraca; order Decapoda; family Parastacidae; genus Cherax; species Cherax destructor. Next base: position 13,023 of record WNWK01047178.1, on the reverse strand, counting down.
ATTCTCACTCTAAATCCACATCTACCCTTTCCCCCCAGTTTATTAAGGGGGGAAAAAACCCCAAAATGGTTGGTTTTTTTAAAATTTTTTGGGGGGATTTTTGGGGTTTTAAATGTTGACTGTTTGGGGGGGAAAAGGGGGAAAAGGTACAACTTAATATCACTCCCCCTTTATCCGTGTCTTTTGTTTTTCCCCTTTTGAAGTTTCCCTCTTATCATTTCCCCCAAAAAACCCACATTTCCCAACATACCTGGGGGCCCCAGACGGTTGCAAAGATAACAAAGTACTTCAGGGGGGAAGAAACAACATTCTTGTTTTTTATTCTTCGAGGACCCGGGTCCTGCTGGGGGGGGTTTTTTTCCCCAAGACGATGATGTTTGGTTGTCCCGATGAGTAAAAAAAGATTGACCCCTTGAACTTTTTACCCCACGCCCCCGGGGGGCTTTTTTTTAACGTGGTTGGTGGGGGTAGTGATTCTTTCCCCCACTATCCCCCTTCTTGGGTTTAAAACCGAAACCCTTTTACACGTCGGTTTAATGCCCCTTAATTTCCCCCGTTAAAAGTTAATCCATTAATAATTGCGTGCGATGAACGCTGATCAAATGACGCCCTTTTCCCCATCAACACCGCCATGACGGCGTCTCTCACTGTTTAACACATTATCTCATTATTATAGTTTCTTGGACTTAATGTCCCACATTATCCCCGGGGAATATTCACAACATTCACTTTTGGGGGAAAAAAGACCCTTTTGCGATTTGGTAAAAACCCGTTTTTTATCCCCTTTTTTCCCCAAAACCCCCCCTCGTTCACCCCCCATTCCCCTTTTTTTCCCCCCACCCCACTGGGTGGGTGACTTCTTTTTTAACCCCTTGGGGGCCCCCCTACCTCCGGAAAGGTTTTTCCCATCCCAAAAAAACGAACCAACAGCCCCAAAAATTTAAAAATATTCACTTTTTAAAAAAGGGTATCAGTATAACCTTTCGGGGAAAAAAAATTTTTTTCCCACCACTCATCTAGTAACCATCAAATTTCACAACCCGGGGAGCGGGGGGTTTTTTGGAAACCCCTTTTCCCGCCCCGTCCCCCTTCTGGACCACTGGCAAGGTTTTGGATTCCCCCTTTTGAAAACAAACAGAATGCAGATTTATATAAAAGATTTTTTTTAAAAAAATTTGATAAATTGACCATTTTGGGGTAGCACACAAAAAGCGTGATAAAAGGGAAAAACAGGAAAAATTGGTAATTTCCAAAAAGTAGAAACAAAGATAGTAGTCAACAGGTAAAAGTCTGGGGGCGGGTTAAAGGGGAAAACTCTTTCCACAAAGGGCGAATTTTTTCCCATCCCTTCCTCATCCTTATATTGGAAAAAATTTACAGGGGGGTTCCCCCCCCAGTGCCTGGGCTTCCTTTTCAGATGAACCCCAATCTGCAAAAATTTCCACCATTGAAGGCACTGCAAGACTCAAAAACAGAAAACAATAGAAATTCAATGATGAGAAATTTCCCCTTATCCGGGTATGGAGAACGGGAAATTAAAATCTCATCCCCAAAAAAAAAATTCCCCAAAACCCCAATAGGGCGAAAAACTAATGTCAAAAACCTTGAATGATCGTCAGAGGATCTCACCTTCCCAAAGGGCCATAACACTGTGGAAACGCATCTGCCCGGGAAAAATGACAGGATGGGTAATTTAGAACCTTCAAAACCAGGGGTGCCAAGCCCTGTTGACCCCTTTGGGGCGCTTGTTCTATCTAGGCTGGGAAAATTTCCCCAAATCACCTTTCAAGGCGGGGGAAAATTTCTGATAGAAGAAAATGTACAGAGAACCTTCACGGCCGCATAACTGGAAAAAACCACCCAATTACTGGGAATGCTTGGGGGTTCCTAAACCTGTACCCGGGAAAGCAAACGGAGAGATCTTTTTATATATACTTGGGAAAAACCTAGAGGATTAGTACCAAAACCCCACGAGTGTCACTCCCTACAAAACAAAGACTCGGCGGGGGATGTAACATCCCCCCAATGAAAACGGGGTGCCACTGCCGTTGAGACAACACAAAAGTGTCGGGGAAGACTGTTCCTCCCTCCCAGCAAAAAAGGGGATTACCAATAGACACCTGGTGTCTTCAAGCAGGCACGGGACAGGCCCCTGTCGGTGCCTGACCAAAGCGGGGTTGTGTTGGACTGTTGCGGCCAGCATAACAGCCTTGTTGATCGGCTCTGACCCAACATGAGGCCTGGTCACAGCCCGAGCCGCAGGGCGTTGACCCCTGAAACTCTCTCAGGTAAACTCCAGAGGACTCGACTCGACCCACAGGCCATTGGGATTGGTGTTGCGTTCCCCCAGCCCCCCCATACTCACCGAACATAGGTGTATTTGCGGCAGGGCGACGGCTGACAATTGGACTTCTGGTCTCGTTTTCAAAATCAAAAGGAAGTATCGGGGCATGAGGAGGTAAAGACATCATAAAGAACCCTCCCGCCCGTTGCCCAGCTAAAGGGGGAACCCCAAGGCGAGGTCTGATGGAAGTAAAAAGCGCCCTGAGGGAGCCACTTTTTGCCCTGGAAAGATGATAAGAAGATTGTTTGGGGACTATACCGGTTGCCAAATGGCAGACCCCTTTTTCCCCCAAACTCCAGCCAAGGGGATGAAGCTGCCAGCCCAAGGAGACCCAGAAGACTCTTAAATATGAAGGCCTTCCCCCCTTTTTAACTTATCCCAATAGGGTCAGAGACCCTTGGGGCATGGGGAAGTGTGCTTTATTAAAGATTCTCAAAAAAGCTGGGTGAAAAACTCATCATAGAAACCAAGGAAAACAGGGCAAAAGCTTCCTCTTTTTAAAATATATATATATATATATATATATATATATATATATATATATATATATATATATATATATATATATAGGGATATATATATTTATATATATTTTTATATATATATATATATATATATATATATATATATATATATATATATATATATATATATATATATATATATATATATATATATATCTATATATACGTATATATATATTTTATATCTATATATACGTTTTTATATATGTATATATATTATCTATTATTATATATATATATATATATATATATATATATATATATATATATATATATATATATATATATATATATATCTATATATACTTTGAAAGGATCAAAGTAGAATGACAGAGCGTATAAATCTGTAGGGAAGGAAGGCGGGGGGGGTCGTCCCCGAAAGGTTGGGGAAGGGGTAAAAGAGGTTTTTGGGGGGAGGGGGTTGGGCTTCCAGCAAGTGTGTGAGCGTGTTAGATGGAGTGAATGGGGGAAAGAAAGGTTTTGGGACTGCGACTGTTGGGTTGAGCGGGGGAACATTTTTTGAAGGGGTTCAGGAAACCAGTTAATTGATTTAGTTGGACTTGAGTCCAAAGGGGGGTCAATCCTCACTTTAAAGGAGGGTCGAGATAGTAAAGCTGGGGGGGTTTTTTAGCTGTCGATCAGCTCCCCTGCAAAGACGGTGATTATGTTGAGTGTGGTGAAAGTGTTGAATGATGATGAAAAATTTTCTTTTTTGGGATTTTTTTTTTTTGGGGCCCCCGCCTGGTGGGAAGGGCTTGTTGAAAAAAAAAAAAAATATACGTATATATATATATGTATATATATCTATATATTTTTTTTTTTTTTAAAAAATCGGCCGATTCCCCCCAAGGCAGGGTGGCCCCAAAAAAAAATTTCATCATCATTTACTCCCTCACTGTCTTGCCAGAGGGTGCTTTTTCTACGTTATAAAACTGCAACATTTAAAACCCCCCCTTCAGGTGGGCCCCCTGTCTTCCCCTCCCGAACTCAAGTCCGGCCTGCCCGGGCCCCGAATCCTTCATAAATGTTTCTTTGCTCACCTCCAACAGCACGTCAGTATTAAAAACCATATCCTCCCTTCACTCCCATCAAATACGCTCACCTTGCTGGGGTCCCAAACCCCCACCAAAAAATTCCTTCCCTCCCCCCAACCTTTTCCCAGGGCCGACCCATACCCCCTTCCCCCCACTACAGATTTATACCCCCGAAGTCACTCTGTCTCGTCCATTCTCCCATGCCCAAATCACCTCAAAAACCCCCTCCTCAGCTCTTGGACAATTTTTTTGGTTCCCCCCCTCCCCCTAATTTCCAAACCCGAATTCTCTGCATTATATTCACACCACACATTGACCTCAGACAGCATCTCCCTGCCCCCAGCCTTCTCCTCGTTGCAACATTCTCACCCATCTTCACACCCATATAAGGCGTTGGTATAACTATCTCATACATTCCCCCCTTTCTTCCATGGACAAAATTCTTTTTCTCCACAGACCGAATCTCCACCCCTTTTCCCCCATCAATTCTTGATTCACCCCCTCCCAAAACCCACCCCCGGACATGTCCACTCCCAAATATCTGAATACATTCACCCCCCCATACTCTCCCCCTCCAATCTGATATCCAATCTTTCGTCACCTATTCTTTTGTTATCCCATCACCTTACTTTTTCCTATATTTACTTTAAATTTTCTTTTACCCCCCCTACCAAATTCACCCACCAACCCTGCAACTTCTCTTCAGAATCCCCAAAAGCACAGTGTCATCAGCAAAAGCAACTGTGACAACCCCCACTTTGTTTTTTTTATCTTTGGCCCAACACCTCTTGCCAAGCCCCTCATTCCCCTTTTTTACAACCCCATCTAAAAAAATATTTGGGAAATCCCCGGTGACATCAAAATCCTTGTCTAAGGCCCATTTTTACTGGGAAATAGCCCCCTTCCCCCCACACCCTAACCTGAGCCTCCCTACCCCATAAAAACTCTTCACTGCTTTAAATAACCTTCCTCCTTTTCCCATACACCTGCAACATCTGCCAAAATTGCCCCCTATCTCCCTATCATACGCCTTTTCCAAATCCATAAATGCCAAAAAACAACTTTACCCTTATCCAAATACTGTTCACCTATATGTTTCACTGTAAACACTTTTTCCACACCCCCCCCTTTTCCTAAACCCCCCTTTGTTCATCTGCTATCCTGTTTTCCCTGTCTTACTTTAATTCTTTCAATAAAACTCTACCATACACTTTACCGGGGTACCTCAACAGACTTTTTCCCCTAACTTTTGCACTTTTTTGCCCCCTTTGCCTTTATACAAAGGAACAATACACGCTCTCTCCCAACCCCTAGGTCCCTTACCCTTTCCATACATTTATTAAATAATAGCCCCAAACCACCCCAAAAACTATATCCCCACCTCTTTTAATTTTCTATCTTTATCCCATCAATCCCAGCTGCCTTACCTTTCATTCTCCCCATGCCTCACAATTTCCCCCTACCCCACAATGGCCTTCCACACCCTACAAGATGTTTTCCTCCTTGCCCTCACACAAATCCCTTTCCTGTCTTCATAAACATTTAAAACCCCTCAAAATATTCTCTCCATTTTCCCCATCCTCTAACTCTCCATTTAATAATCCCTCTCCTATTTTTAACTGTCAAACCCATTTGTTCTTGGGTTCCTCAACTTATTAATCTCTTTCCCAAAAATTTTTCTTATTTTCAACAAAATTTGCTGATAACATCTCCCCACTCTCATCTGCTCTCTTTTTTTTTACCCTTTTTTTAACCTCTTTTTTTCTCTCCATATCTTTTCCCTCCTTGCATCACTTCTATTTTGTAAAAACCTCTCATATGCTAACTTTTCTCCTTACTACTCTCTTTACATCATCATTCCACCAATCGCTCCTCTTCCCCCCCGCACCCACTCGCCTGTAACCCCTTCTGCTGAACACTCTAACACTACTTTTTTAAATCTCCCATACATTTTCACCCATTGCTCACTCTCACTACCCATCTATCCTCAATAGTTGTTTATATCTTCCCCCAATCCTCCTCATATATTTTTTTAAAAAAAGATCACAGTAAACATGATATCTGTTAGACCAATTATTACTCATAGGTTCAGTTTCTTATAAACTTTCTAAACTTGTTTATTTTGAGCCCAATTTTTGGGAAAAAATTTCTAATTTTAATGTTAAAAACAACTTAGATTTAGTTGATAAATTAAGCACCCTTGACTGATTTAAATGATTTCAATAGGGTTTTAGTTTTGATGTTCCCTCCTTGTTTCCAAATTTCCCGTTGATGTTTTAAAAAGTTTCTTATTAAAAAGAATTGGTTAATTATGTTTTACCATTGCCATTTCCCTTTACTATCATTAAACTTATTAAACTTTGTATTGTTGATGCAAAATTTGTATTTAATGATGATTTTTACACTCAGAAGTTTGGTATGGCAAGGGGGAAACCATTTTCACCTGCTTGGTAACTTAATGGAAATTTTTTGAAACAAGATTGCTTAACACTATCCTTCCCAAAAAAGCTAAGGGGAAATAGATATTTTGATGATATTTTGTGCCTTATGCCAAAGAATGAATATAAACCATTTCCTTGTTAAATTAAAAAGCAGCTCTTTCCCATAAATTTTACTGTTAAATTTTAAAATAAATAACTCATTGCCCTTCCTAGATTTTTTTATTATTAAGGGTAACATTGTTTTTTAAATTTAAAATTTACAGAAAACCTACAAATAATTGTTCCTATTCCCTATTACTTTCACATCAAGATAGAGTTAAAGTTTTTGGTTTTTTTCTTCAATTTTTTTGGGGTTTTACGTATTTGTAGTCCAGGTTCATAGATAAAGGGAAATCTCAAAAAATTTATAAAATAGCTAATGATTTAAAATACCCAAAAACATAATTGATAAATTTTTTAAAATAGCTAGGAATATTTTTTAAAATTTAAAAAGGGACAAAACCCTTTATTAAACCAAAAATATTTTGGGTTCCCCCTACCATAAAAAACTTGTTGATATGTCTTCCTTTCTTAAAATTTTAATATCAAAGTTGTTTTAAAAAATCTTAAATACAGTAAAAAGATTTTTGAAAAAAAAACCCCCCAAAATGTTGACGGATGTGTCTATAAGTTTCCCCTGTAAAATATGCGATAAATTTTATTATGGTCAAACTGGTAAAAGTCTTGAACTAAGACAAAAACAACATAAATATAGCATTAGAACTGGAAAGATTCAAAATGCTCTATTTATTCATGTGAAGTTTTTAACCATCCAATTTTTCAAATGTGAGAAGGTTGTATCAAGCAAGTCCATGGTTGAGAGGAATATAATGAAACATGTTTCATTAAGCCCGTTTTGAAAATAAATGAATATTTCTTTTTTGGGTTTTTATAAACTGGGTTCATTTATAATTAATAAAATTTGGGGAAAAATTTAATGATAAATTGGACTAATCTTAATTCTTTGGGGAAAAGTTTCAGGTCCCTTTTTTATGTTCCTCTTCAAAGTCGTGAGATGTTACGCTACTGTGGGGGTGTTGTCTTTTGTTAGGGGATGTGACTGTGAGGTGTAGTCTGTTATATAAGCCCTTCTTGTCATGTTTCCTGTTATAGTTCCTTGATAATTTAGTAGCCGAGAAGCCTTTGGGAAATTTCCCCTATTTTTTTATAGTGGTTGTCTTGCATGATGCATGCATATAGTATATATATATATATATATATATATATGTGTGTGTGTGTGTGTGTGTGTGTGTGTGTGTGTGTGTGTGTGTGTGTGTAGTATATATAGGTTTTATATAAAAAACTAGGTTTTTTAAAAAAAACTAGTTTTAAATAAAAACTGGGTTTTATATGAAAACTACATTTTTTAAAAAAAGTTTTTATAAAAACTAGGTTTTTTAAAAAAAACTGGGATTTTATATGAAAACGGTTTTTTTAAAAAAAACTGGGGATTTTATATAAAAAATGATTTTTATAAAACTTGGATTTTATAAAAAAACTAGTTTTATAAAAAAAACTAGGATTTTATTTAAAAACTAAATTTTATAATTATTATTATTATTATAATCAAATAGAAAAAAACCCAAAGGGGTTGGATTTTTTATAAAAAATGTTTTTATAAAAACTAGGATTTTATCAGAAAACTAGGAAAATGTTAAAAAAACTAGGATTTTATATTTTATTATTATTATAATCAAATAGAATCTAAACCCACGGGGGTTATACAGCAGGTTTTATATAGAAAACTGGGTTTTTTTAAAAAAAAAGTAGGTTTTTATATAGAAAACTAGATTTTTCATAAAAAAAAGGTTTTTTATATAAAAAGCTGGGAAAATTTATAGATAAAAGGGTTGTATATGAAAACTAGGTTTAAAAAAAAATGGGATCTTATATAAAAACTGGATTTTTTAAAAAAAACTAATTTTTTATAAAAAATGGGAAAATTTTATAGAAAAACTGGGTTTTATATAGAAAACAGTTTTTTTTAAAAAAAACAGGTTTTTATATAACTGGGTTTTTTTAAAAAAAACGGGTTTTTAAAAAAAAACGATTTTTAAAAAACTAGATTTTTATAGAAAACTGGGAAAATATGATTGAGGTGTATAAATGGAAAACAGGAATAAATAAAGGGGTTTAAATAGCGTGCTGAAAATATCCGGCCAAGACAGGACTCGCACAAGGGTTTTTCAAGGGGAAAAGTTCAGATTCAGGAAGGATATGGGAAATTTTTAATAGAGTTGTGGATGGTAAACAAACCCCCAGTCCCGCATAGATGCTAAGACGTTGTGTATTTTTAAAAATTTAGATAAATACATGGTGGGTGTGGGTGAGTGTGAGTTTGGACCTGATAGCTTGTACCCGGCCGTTTGCCAATTTTCCTTAAGTGGTAGCCCCAGGTGGTCGGCTCGATAATTATATGGGGGGGTGGGGTTGGGGTGGTCCTGACTATTTGTGCTCTAGGTCAGATGGGCTCCTTCCTTAATGAAGAACCGACCTGGCGGGGTGGGGCATTCCCTTAACCGGGGAGACTTGTCCCTGCCCCCATGGGCCAGGGCCTGCTGCAGTGTTCCTTTTTCTTATGTTCTTAAGTGTAAGCAACATCAGTCCAGGGTTATATTAACTTTATAATCATTAGTAAGGCCTCCCCCATTACAAGCTCAGTTCTGGTCTCCATTTACAGAATGGATAAAAATTCGATGAAAATATTCAGCATAGAATGACTAAATTAATACAAGCATTAGAAATCTTCCGTATGAAAAAAGATTGAAGACCCTTAAATTACATTCACTTGTAAGGAAGAAGGGGGGAGACATGAGGGGGGATACAAGGGGAAAATTTGGGGGTTTCAGGGGGATAAAAAGGTCTTGAGGATATCTCTCCAAAAAGAACCCCAATAATGGATTCAAATTGGTAAATTTAATTTGAAAGGATATAAGAAAGTATTGGTTTGGAAATAGGGTGTTGATGAGTGGGAAAAGTCTGCCCCAGTAGGGGTTTTAAGCTAGGGCCTTTGGGGAGTTTCAAATTTAGGTTGGATAAATTCATGAGGGGGTTGGGTTTGAGTGGGACTTGTACATGGTAAATAGAATTTCAAAACTTATTTCTTGGGTAGCTCTGTTATGGGATGGTTTGTGAAGGACCTCCTAAGTAAAACGGGCCTGCTGAGTGTTCTTTTCTTATTTCTTTTCGGTTGTATAAACCCCCCCGCTAAGATCACCCCCCCACTAAGGGCCTATCCCCCCCTACTATCTAAAATTTCGAAAAATTAATTAAAAAAAAGTCTACTCCTCTTAGTCTCCCAACATGTAAACCCCCTATCAATATGGATTCAGACCGATAAAAATACTAATGATGAAATTAAACATATGCTTGAGCTAATATATTCTGCACGTAAAAAAAAATAATTTTCCTGGGACTTTTCAAGACTTCAAAAACTTTTGAACGTTGGTGCCCTATTGCACTAAAAACTAAAACATTGGGGTCAGGGACATACACTAGATTCCCTAAAATCTTATCTTGCAATAAAACCCCATTATCACAAATGGTGACTCACTATACAACCAGTTCTTTTTGGGAGCCCCCAAACAGTGTCCTTGGCCCACTTCTTTTCTCATTTACATCAATGACCCCCCAAACCCTTAAAACCCCTTTAAAACCCATTTTTTTTGCATGACACTTTATGTCTTCCCCCACCCAAACCCAACCATCTAACAGACCCCTTAAATGCCGAACTACAAAAAATATCTCTTGGATGCCACCAACAAACTAACTCTCAATATAGACAAACCTATTTTATGCTGTTACAGGCTACAAATGTCACGCATCTGATAAATGGTTCACCCATTTCAGACACGAGGGCAAATTTTGGTCTCCACCTAGACTGCAATCTAAAATTTCCCAAAATCACATACAGCAAATATCCAAAAATCTCCAAAAAAGTAGGGATCCCCTTGATCGGTCTATTTCCCCAAAAGGGACTTCTTCTTTTACCACCCCTCATCTACCCATACCTCACCTTTGGGATTTGTGCATGGGGGTTAAACGCAAATCCCCTTTAAAACCCTTTTTCAAAAAAAAACTGCTGTGAGATTGATTACAAACTCCTCGCCAGACAACACACCCCACCGTTATTCAAGAGGGCCACCCTAAATATTTAAAAAATAAACTATTCTGAGCAATCATTCCTTTCTTGAATAATTTCTAGAAGACAACTACAAAATGAGTTATGGTGAAAGTGTTTTTTTCATTTGGGTCACTTTTCCTTGATAAAAATGGGCAATGTTTAAAAATGTAAAAAAAAAAAGCTTATTCGTTTATTAAGAAAAAAAAAATATAACTATACACTACATCCATACTTTTATTTTTATATAAACATTGAGACTGGATGCTCTAGCTCAGCACATACAAACTGCACTGTATTAATTTTCAATAGTTTTATGAAATTATGAAATGAAATTATTGTGAAGTCTTCTTTATCATATGACAGGAAAAATTCATATCACATTGAAAACATAATGTAAAGTACAGTCCCTCATTAAGGAGGGGCAGGGATACTGCACTTCAGGGACTTTAAATTGTGATGTTTTTACTTCCACAAGATAGAAAATTATGAATTATCTGAATGTTTTTTTTTTTTTTTGGGGGGGGGGGTCCCCACCCGGGAGGAGATGACCAATGTGAAAAGACAATAACGTAAAAATTTAAAATGCATATGTATTTGCAAATTTACTTGTGCTCACCAAAATACTTCTGCCTGACTCATCCTGGCAGTGTGAAATAGGGAAAAGGATAGTAAGAATAATGGTGAAGTTTATTATCTAATTTTAAGTACATTGAGGGATCATAACTGATTAAAAAAACATATCAGTGGACCCCCCCTTTACGTTATTTAAATTGCCCCGAATGCTGTTCAATACCATCAAACAAATTTGTTCCCCTAAGGAATAATGTAAATTGATTTCCCCTTTTTGACCCAAAAAAACACTTACAAAAACCCCAAAAAAAACACTTCATAAATTTTTGAGTTTGGAGCCTAACGTAAACCCGGGGGGTCCACGTCAGTGTTTGGGATCTAGAGAGAAAATTCAAATGCATTTTTTAAATATCATAATTCCAAAAATATTTATTATCTTCCTCTACCAAGCTTTAAACTATAGCAATTGTTTTTTAACTCAGTCCTTAGCAAGACAGACAAAGGCATTAAAGAATATTATATTATAATTTAGCTTCCAAAACATAAAGTTAAAAATTTTTATTTTCAAATTATTACTACAAATAATTTTGGTATTTATGCTTTGCAAATTTACTTCCTACCCATTAAAAAAGTTACCGGCATTAGGGTCTCCTTCCTTTCCCCCACCTCACCAAACAAATTGCCGGTTCATATTTGGTCCTTTTTCTTAACGTTCACAACAGCAGGTTCCTTGTGCCCCCGGGCAGAGAGGTGGTTTTGGGCCCTTCATTAAAAAACCCCGCCTAAATTTTGCTTTTACTTTTCTAGATTCTTGATTGTCTTCTTGAGAACTGTTACATTCAGCAGATGAAGCTAAGTCATCTGACAGAATATCTTTGAAGTCACTTTCATTTGTGTTTAACTGACATGGATAATTAATGTGAGTTTACTTTCCACATTATTAACTGTTCTACTGAATTTGGACCCCATAACACCAGCTTCTTTATCTGGTAATACTAGTGCAATTTTCATCATTTATTATTTTACTGAAAAAGAAATCAACTTCCTCTGTTTATCTGCACAATTTTTTTTATTTGATGATTTAAAATTGTTGTTTATTTTCTTTTTTCTGTGTATGTGGTTGATCTGTTAAAATGTCTGCCAGGAGAAAAATTCGTTCATTTTCTCCATGTCTCACCATCAGGTATGGGCGTTTTGGCTGAAAATATGATGATAACTTTTTCTGCTGTCCTCGGTTTAAAAAATTTGTGCAACTGTAGGGGGCTTACCTGGAAAGGGAAATAATTCCTCTTTAATTAATACAGCCACAGGGCAATGATCACTTCCCATTTGTATTAAGAATCAAGCTATCGTCCCATGGGGGAAATTTTCATTGCAAAAAACATAATCAATTGTTGGGATAATTTTTACTAAATTAGTAAATGTATTCCACAAGTGAATACTTCTTTTTTGTAGGGGTAGAAATGGGGATATGTATCAACCACTTGTAAGTCCGTATTTGCACAAGCAAATTATCATCACTGACTTCACATTCCCCAAATTTCTGACTGTTTTTTTTGCCTTCCTGTTTATCTCTGTACATATCTTTCTCTAGTGTTTCTTTTTCACCCTTTTTTTTAGTATTTACATCACATATATTAAACTTTTTACTAACTTTTTTTTCTGATAATAATGGTGATTTACCATTGAGAGACATTTACAATGTTATCATGTTTCACCTTTTCAATTTCACCAGAAGCTTCACGCCTCATTGTGTTCGAGAACTTCCATATCTTTTTTTTAAAAGGATAAGAAAATTCCAATACCTTCTTTCCAGCGTTTTCAAAGACCTATTGGAAGAGAGAGCAAATTTTAGACCACTGGAATATTTTATCAAATTATAATATGTTCTTGAAAACACAACATTTCTCAAAAAAATTATACAGCCTCTCCTCCTAACGACAGAAAA
>WNWK01047177.1:0-12500 GCA_009830355.1 Cherax destructor | reverse complement strand
GCTGACGCTGTGATGATGCTACAGACGAACACCGTCCACACTGCTGACGCTGTGATGATGCTACAGACGATCACCGTCCACACTGCTGACGCTGTGATGATGCTACAGACGATCACCGTCCACACTGCTGACGCTGTGATGATGCTACAGACGAACACCGTCCACACTGCTGACGCTGTGATGATGTTACAGACGAACACCGTCCACACTGCTGACGCTGTGATGATGTTACAGACGAACACCGTCCACACTGCTGACGCTGTGATGATGCTACAGACGAACACCGTCCACACTGCTGACGCTGTGATGATGTTACAGACGAACACCGTCCACACTGCTGACGCTGTGATGATGCTACAGACGATCACCGTCCACACTGCTGACGCTGTGATGATGCTACAGGCGATCACCATCCACACTGCTGACGCTGTGATGATGCTACAGACGATACACCGTCCACAAGCTGACGCTGTGATGATGTTACAGACGAACAACGTCCACACTCCTGACGCTGTGATGATGCTACAGACGAACACCGTCCACCTGCTGACCTGTGATGATGCTACAGACGAACACCGTCCACTCTGCTGACACTGTGATGATGCTACAGACGAACACCGTCCACACTGCTGACGCTGTTATGATGCTACAGACGAACACCGTCCACACTGCTGACGCTGTGATGATGCTACAGACGAACACCGTCCACACTGCTGACGCTGTGATGATGCTACAGACGAACACCGCCCACACTGCTGACGCTGTGATGATGCTACAGACGAACACCGTCCACACTGCTGACGCTGTGATGATGTTACAGACGAACACCGTCCACACTGCTGACGCTGTGATGATGTTACAGACGAACACCGTCCACACTGCTGACGCTGTGATGATGTTACAGACGAACACCGTCCACACTGCTGACGCTGTGATGATGTTACAGACGAACACCGTCCACACTGCTGACGCAAATTCTAAACACCCATCCCCTAACCCGACCTAAGATAATGAAAATAACAAACAAATGAAATATAAACGTACAACAAAAATAAAATACAGATTGCCTCAGTATAGTAATAGGTAATGAGACTTCATCTCACCTACGATGCCACCACACACGTGGCATACAATAACATACGATAAACATACGATATAAATAAAAAACCTACATGTTGAAATAGACATCATACAATCACATAGAACATACAATTAATTACTAAAAAATATATATTTACAAAAAACTTTTATATAAAAGATTGACAACTTTACAATATTAACATATCATATGACCTTCACAGAAGATCCATACACATGAGAAAAGAATTGACACTTGCTACATACGTAATATTACTATATACGCCAAAAAAAAACTATGATTGTTTTCTTTTTTTTTACAATACATACCACATGTCAAGTCAAAAATACGACAAAACAGTCGCGTACAGGCAAAAAATGAACCATGAACTACATGAACTGGCTAATAATAAAACAATACAATTTGATAGACACCAACCAAAGGACGTAATACACACAATCTCAATAGACTATAACTCTAATTCTCTCAATAAATTCATACCTAAATAAGCGACCGACGCATACCAAAACATTTCAAAAGTAGTATACCTAAATCAAATGAGCCAGAGGCTTTACAAACACCATACCCAATATGCCGTTGGCGTGCCATATAACTCTAACATAAGGAATTTATTAACAAGATATACATACGTGTGCCATCACCCCCTACTACCTGTCTACCTTAATAAAGGTGACCAACATACTAAAGCAAAGCTACACTGCTCTATAACTTACGCTCACAACATAATGGTACATTCGAGCCTCTGCTCAAGCCTCATTCAATTTATACTAACCCTAACTGGTTTCAACCAATCGTGTTAAACACCTTCAAAGCAATAACTCGTTACTGCAAAAACATATAGGAAACCTCTGATGCCTCACCCCTGACAGATAACCTACCTTACCACCCTTCCCCACTAGTCCATTAGTCTGCATGCACTCCTGCACTAACTTAGTCACGAGCCAGTTCCCTCTCAGCCTTGGTGGTGCGTGGGTGAGCTCAGTCGTCCCCCTGGTGGAGGTTAGGTGAAATTTTATTTTCACCATCATGGCGGATACCTACCGGCGCCGTGTCAACACTGTCTGTGTGGACTTGATTAAAGGTGCTGTGTATCCTGATAATGCTGAGATCATCTTGCCATTGGTTCTACGTGACACCTTCGGAATATCGACTGAGGCCATTTATGGCATCTCTTTGAACGGATCAGCCAGATTTTTCGTCAAGTTCAATTCCAATGGCATGTATGAAGAAGTGGTGGACAAGATTCAGGACAAGCCTATTGTCGTCAACTCGGGATTGGAGGTGCGTATGCATGATGTGTTGGCGCATTACTCTTGGATTCATGTGAAGAACCTCCCGTTTGAGGCTGCTGAATTTGATGTTCGGCGAGTATTCGGCCAGTATGGGACTATACATGTAGCTAATGTTGGTCGGTGGCAGCAGGGAACTTATGCTGGCATGCTGGCGGGATCATACTCCCTCAAAATGATTTTGAGGATGCCTATCCCGTCATACGTTCAGATGCAAGAGTTTCGTACTCAAGTATACGTCTCGTATGCTGGACAGGTGAGGACGTGCCGGCTCTGCGGTGCCCCGGGACATATGGCGGCAACGTGTGATCAATGCAGGGAGCGGCAACCTGGACGTCTAGATGATGGGACTTTTCGTGCTACGACGGAACTGAGAGAAATGACCAAGACGAGTGTACAGTTGGATGTGGCCGAGGTCCTTGATACTGAGGATGTCCCTCGGAGTTGGAGTGAGGCGGTTGATGCTGCGGAGGAGGCCGTTTTGACTTTACCCCCAACAATGCAGGAAGAGGAGCAGGAGTGTTCCCAGGTTGCCATGGAGGGTGACTTGTTGGAGGTGGTCTCTGAGTTATCCAGGCCTTGTTTCGAGGACATCCAGAGCCTCCTTGGGAGCCCGTCACCGGAGGGTGTTTTGGGCTTGGATGAGGACTCATCTGTTGTTTCGGAGCGTCTGGAGTGCGAGATTGGTCCGGTAGAGGACCTTGTTGACTCTGTGCCTGTGGTGGTGGCTGAGGTGGAGGTGCATAGGGAGGAAGGTAACAGGGAGATGGAATGTGTGGAAGCAACCCGCAAGCAACCCAGTGGGGATTCTGAGGATGATGAGATAACCCCGGGCCAAAGGTCTTCTAAAATGGCCTGGAGGGATGTTGTCAAGGGAAGAAGGTTGCGCCCCAGGGAAAGAAAAGTGGGACAGTAGTGAAAGGAGGTAGGGCACAATGTGGGGTTTCTGTGCCAGTTGTGATAGGGTCTGTGTGCCGAAGTGGCAAACCCCCTTTGACCTATTCAGGTGTTTCAACTTAAATGTTAATGGGCTCCGGGCGGAAGTTCGGAGGAGATGGATTGAGGTGACACTCAGATGGTTGAATGTGGATGTATGCTTTCTCCAGGAGCATAATTATAGGTGTGGTAGGGATTTGTGTTTGAAGGGATATAAGTGATATACTGGGAGTTCAGGGCATTTCAAGGGTGGGGTGATGGTGGGTATACGTGAGACCAGCCCTTTCAAAATAAAAGTCTGGGAGCAGGGGGGTGGGGGTAGGATAGTACGGGTGGAAGGGGTTTGGGGAGATATACGACTTCCAAACGCCGTGTCAAGGATGATTTTGTATGTGATGATTTGGTTTATGCATTGAGAGGTTTACCGTTGGTTACGATAATTGCCGGGGATTGGAATTGCATTATTAGAGGGAGGGATGTGGAACCTAGAGGGGCGGGTTGTTTGTTGCAGAGCTTGAGGGAGGTGCTGAGGGCGGTTAGTGTGGAGGATATGGTTAGGGGAGGAGGGTGGCGTGTGGATCACACTTATATTAAACAGGGTTATGCGGCTAGGTTGGACTGGGTATATGTATCAGGGCCAGGTCAGGTAGGTGAGGTTAAATGTCAGGATTTTGTTTTTTCTGATCATAGGGGTGTGTTGGTAGAGATGGGATGGGCTGGGGCAGTGAAGATATATTCCGGGTATTGGAAATTAAATGTGATGTTGTTGCAGGGGTTGGATCACAGGGAGGTTTTTGCGGATTGGTGGGGACGAGTATGGAACGATGGGAAGGGGATTAGTGATTTAGTGGAATGGTGGAGTGTGCGGGCTAAAGTGGCAATCCAGGAATTTTATAGGCAACTGGGTAGGGAAGATGCGAGGCAAAGGTTGGGAATGTTGAGGTACCTAGAGGGGCAATTGAGGACTTGTTATGAAAGTGGAGGGCGGTATCCCCTAGCTGAAATTGATTATCTGCCGTCACGATTGCGGGAGTTGCAGAATGAAAATTTTCATGCTCTGAGGGTACGAGGAGGATTAGAGGAAGTTTTATGGGGGATAAGCCCTCTGCGTTAGTGTTACATACTTTTCAGAACCGGAGAAGAGATTTGACGGTCATGTCTCTGAGGGTAACTGAGGAGTGCCGTGGGTATCGGAAGGGGCAGATTCTTCGTACCACGGAAGCCATGAGTTATTATGCGGATGCTTGGTTTGAGTGTAAGATGAGTCAGGGGGTTAGTGATGGGGTATCCCGGGATGTAATTTAGATTGTATAGTTGAGAGGATAGGGGCTGGAGATAGAGAGCGTATGGAGGGTCTATAACTGAGGATGAGGTTTGGCAGGCAGTGAAGGGTCAGGTCCTGGGCAAGGCCCCTGGCCTGGATAGGATTTCTGGGGATTTTTTTATAATTCATTGGGAGGTTCTGCAAGGGATGCTAGTTAGGCTGTTTAATGCTATGAAATTGAAAGGTAGTTTGGGCAGGGATATGTCAATAGCTAATGTAGTTTTAGTGCCGAAAAATCGTGCTTGTGGGATGGTTGAGGATTATAGGCCAATCACACTTATGTGTGCAGATTATAAGATATTTGCACGAATTCTTGCTAATAGAATGAAAGGAGTTTTGGAGAGCTTACTGGAGGGGGGTCAGTATGGGGTACCAGGGAGAAGTATGAGGGTGGGTTATCGGAGGATCAAAGGTTTTTTAGAGAGCAGAAAAGCTGGGGGTGTTTTAGGGCTTGATTGGGAAAAGGCGTATGATAGTGTTGATAGGGATATGTTGCAGGAGATGCTTTGACAGCAGGGGTTTGGGGCGGAGGTCGTGGGTTGGGTCCGCACTTTGTATGAGCATGCATGTTTGAGGGTACAGGTGAATGGGAGGTTGGGGACCGAGGTGCGTTTGATGCGGGGGCTGCGACAGGTGTTCCCCTTGTCACAGCTCCTGTTTGCATGTTTACAGGACCCTTTTTTCAGGTTAGTGTCAGAAGGGGTAAGGGAAGGGAGTAATCATGGGGTGGCAGAAACGGGTATTATAGGTTATGTAGACGACACCACTATTTTAGTAGGCACAATAGAGGGGTTAGGTAATGTAAATAGGATAATTGAGGTTTTTGGTTTGGCCACTGGTATGTGGTGAATAGGGTAAAATCGAAATTATTGGAGGTGGGGAATGGGTAGGGGGCGTTGGGTCAGGGTTTGGGTGGCCAATAGTGGATAGGTTAAGGATATGTGGTGTGTGGTTTTGTACTCAGGCGAGTGTTGTGCGGGAGGTGAATTCCTCGGCAGTGGTTAATGCTGCTCTGGGTAGGATGGGGGGGTGGCAACCTGGAGAGGTCACTCTCTTGCAGAGGGTTGTAGTTGTTAATTCCTTAGTATACAGTAAGTTGTGGTATGTAGCTGCGGTATACCCCCTTGTGGAGGACGATGTTTTAAGATTGCAAAGTCGGGTATTAAGGTTTATATGGGGTTATGGGAGGCATTGGTTAGGGAGGGATGTGGTAATGACTAAGGTAGTGAAGGGAGGGCTAGGTTTGATACCACTGCAGAGACGTTTGATGGGCATATATGTTAGGCAGGAATACCTAGCACGAAGTGGGATTCGAGGAGTGAGAGTGGGGAGGGTAATGAGTGAGGTTCGCAGATGGTGGAAGGGTGGGAATTTGTTGTTTTGTGAGGCAATTTTAAGGTATCTTTTGGTGGTTCCAGATCCTGGTAAGGTGAAGGTAGGGAGGTTAGATAAGGTGGGAAGAAGAGAAAAGGAGGTTTTAGGTATGGAGGTTTATCCGTGTTATGATTGGAATGTAACGTGGTTTTGGTTTAGGCGTTTAAAGTTGCCTCCTATGGTACGTGAGATTGGTTTTCATTTTTTACATGGTATATTGGCGTCTAGGGCTCAGCTTTTCGTGATGGGACTATCGGGCGATGGGTTTTGTCAGCGCTGTGGGTTATGGGATACGGCTTTCCATGTTGGATATTTTTGTGGGGGTCTTGAGGGGGTGAGGGAATGGTTTTAGGGATCTTCCGAGGTGTGGGGGGGGGTTATCAGTGTTAAGATGTTTAAGTCTGGATGTTGTGGGGTGCCAAGAGGATGTGAGGCGTGCCGTGATGTATATTTGGTATTGGATTGTATTTATGTTTCATGGAGTATGAGGGAGGTTCGGAGTGATGTTAGGATTAGGGCTTTGGCAGCAAGATTTTATAGGACTAAGTGTAGGAACCAGGAGTTGTATGGGAGGGTGTGGGATAGGTTTTTTTCTGAGGGTTATAGGCAATTGTCGATGGGGTCATTGCTGGGTTAACTCTGAGCTATAGTTTCTGGGGTTTTTACAAGGAAGGGGTTGGTCTCTGGTGTGGGGGGGTTGAAGGGTTAGGTGTGAAAGTTGTTTCGTGGGGTGGTTTCTCAGGGTTTTCCCAGTCATCCACTCACCCTTTTCCCCTTGGGGAAACGGGTAGGGGTTTTTCTTTTTATGGATGAGTATGTGTGTGGTATGTTTGGTGACTCAGACGGGGGGGAGGGGAGGTTTTGGGTGGTTCTATTTTTGTCCTTTTTGGGTTTCAGAGTTTTTTCCAAAGGGGGTTTGCCTTACTTGGGGGCCAGGTGTGTGCCCTAAGTTTTTTTATATTGGTTTTTTCCTTATGGTTCTCTTTTCAAAGAGGTTAAAGTTTTTTTTTTATACTATTATTCCCTTTTCATGGTTTGTTATCTGGCAATATTCTTCGTATTTTAATGAGAAGATGTAATGCAGTTCTTTCTATGTATGTATAGACACTGGATGGGACTGATCCGATGACTTTATCACTGTGAGGTGTTGGTACCAGGCCACGGGTTTCCTTTTACTGAAGTTTATATGACTTGCACACAATGTGTGTGCCTAGGATCATTATTATTGTTGGGTCACATTATCACGGGTTTTAGTTGTAGGTTTAGGGTTTTCATTGTCTGTTTTTAAAACCCTTTTGGGGTTTCTATGTTTTTGTTTCAGGTATATTTTTTTTTTTTTTTTTTTTTGTGTATACATATTGGATAGGATTTTATATATGTTTTGTTGTACTATTGTAAATTGTTTACAGATCTTATAGGATCCATAATCACTGTTTTGTTTTGTTACTTTCATTTGGAATGCTTAGGATCTTTTATTTGTGAGACAGACTTTTGTAAAAAAAAAAAAAAAAAAAACTTTTACATTTTTTCGGTTACTTACATGTTTGTGTGGTTTAAGTTTGTTTTGGCATTGTCGGGAGGTTAGGTGTTATGTAACACTATTTTTTTTTTTGTATTGTATGTTGCATTTATGTCTCAGTCTAATGTTGTATTGACAACGCTTTGTATGCATCACTAAGATTGGTATAAAGGTTACCGTTTTTTACGGAGCTTTTAAGGTTTTGTTTGTAAGTATAATGTTTTATTTTGAAGTTTCGTTGTTATAGGGTAGTTAAGTTTTTGGTGTTATTATGGCACATTCTTGTGTGGGTTTTAGTGCTTACTGTTGTTTTGGTATAGTTTTGTTATGACCTTACGTGTAGTAAGGTGACTACTTGGTGTATTGCTAGTATGAAAATTGTAAGTTTTTAAATAAAATATAAAAAAACTTAGTCACAAGTCAAACGCCCATTCAGTCTTAAACGTCACACAAGTACCCCGGGCCCTCTCAAACCCTCCCTAAACTCTCCATGACAAATAACCCTCCCCCCCCACCTCCATACCTATACCTCACACAACCCTTACATTCCTTACATTCTTACACCTGTTACCCTACCATACTTTCACACTACCCTACACACCACCCCTTCCCCTTTCCCTGGTGACCTGCCCCCTCAACCCACCGCCCCACCAACACTCAAAAGGGAACCTACCATCATGTCCCTATACCCCACAGGGAACGCTGACCCCACGCCTCCCATATAAATCTGTATTCCTGCACCTAGTACGAAAAAGCTAGCCGCTAACGCCCGTACCTTGTCTCATCCTCTACCCTCTCATACCCCATGATACTTGAATGAATCAGTCGCTAAGTACATTATCGCCCGTCTCACATCATCTTTAACGCCCCCAACATCAAGACTCAAGACTCTCAAAGTCGCAGTTCAGTGGTCTACTGAACCAATCTCGAACCCGCCCCAAGGCTTCACAGAAATAAATTGCATGGTTCCGTGTTGAGATTCCCACACCGAGGACAGCTACCATCACCCACCAATCCCATACTATATAATTCGCCCGGGAAGCCAGAATCCCATGCAAAACCTAAAACTGTCTCTCTTACCCCCGAAGGCAACTTCAACTTTCCAGACCCTTCCCAAAACCACCTCCAATTATACATTGGATAAATCGCCATCCCCGCACAATTTCCTTCTCCATCCCTACCTACCAATTTACTCACCTTCAACCTTCTCGGTTCCATCACAACCAATAAAAACCTTAACATAACCTCACACACCAGCAAGTCTTTACCACCCCACCACCTCCGAACCTCCTCATCCCCCCCCCAATGCTTACCCCTCATTCTCCCCCAAGATACTGCTGCTTCAAATAGATACCCATGAGCCACCTTTGCACCAGTATAAGCCTCAACCCACCACTTTGCCGCGCATCATGACCACCTCTTTACACAGCCAATGACGCCAGTACCCCCTATATACCTGAACACTCGTTGTTGTAATTCCATAACATCCCTCCTAATTAATGGGTACACCGCTGCCACATGCCATAATTTACTGTATATTAAAACATTTACCACGCTCGCCTTTGTAATAAAGTTACTCTCCAGGCCTCCAGCCTCCCATCCGTCAACAGCTGCACCCACCACCACTATAGAATTCCCTAGCCATCTGCGAATCATTACGATATATGACCCCACATATTTTCAACTTCTCAACTACTGTCCACCCATACCTAGGTCCCAATGCCCCCAACCAACGAACCCACCTCCAACAACTTTGACTTCACCCTATTTACCCGCATCCCTGTTGCCTAAAAATGTATTACCTACCATATTACTGAGGCCCCCTCTCCCCATGAAGTTGTCATCCACATATCCTACTATACCCTCAGCCCCCATGAGACCCCCCCTCCCGGATCTAATTACCAGCCTTAGAAGGGTCCTGCAAAAAAGTTTGTGATAAGGGCAACCCTGTCCAAACCCCCCCCCTACTCACAACATCCCCCCCCCCTCCCATTCACCTGCCGCGAACCATAGCCCCGTTATATAAGATGGACCCACCCCACAATCTCCTCACCAAACTCCTGATCCTTAAAATCGACAATAACATTTCTCTCCCCAATACTATCATAAGTGGTTTCCCAATCAAAAACCCAATACCCCCTACCCATAATAAAATTTAATCCTACTATGTCCTGACCACATACAGGGCCCTGGTATACCTTGTCCACACGCAATGAAGTTATTCAACACTTTCTTCAATCTATTCCCTAAAATAAGAGAAAAATCTTATAATCGGACATAGTAAAGAAATAGCCCAATAATCCCTAACCGACCAAAACCTCCTGCCCCTGGAACAAAACCACTCTTTGTTCACGTTCCTCAAAATGACACCGTTGACTTCATCTGGTTAAAGACCTTTCAGGCATTTACCCGAAATATTCCAATTAGCCAATAAAAATCACTAGGAATCCCATCGATCCGGGACTTACCAAGGTTCATACCTTGAACCGCCTGTCACACCTCCCCCCTTGAGATATCTCACTCAATCTCAATCCTATTTCATCACTAATCCCGGCAGTATGCCTTCCAACATTATTTCCAGCCCGTCCCCCCCCCGCCCATGGTGACAGAACTGATTGAACCAATGCCTTATAACCCACACTTTTCCCTCCGTTGTCCTAAGTACCGCCCCCTCTATACCCTGCCAATGCCTCCACACCTTCAATGACATCATCGTCATGTTTTCCACCTTTTCGTAAACAATAAGACCATAAGACAGTTTGTCACCCACAGCACATCTTCAACACCTCCTCACCCTTATGGCATGAAACTTTTCATTTTGTACCTCTGGCAATTGCCCATAACCCCTATCATCTCCTGATAAACCCCCTCCTCAGGGCATCCGAACTGGCCCTCTAAATATCTTTGAAACCAAAACATTAACTGGAGTCCCCCCCTACCCCTCACGTTTGAAATCCTAAACCCACCTTTGCCTGCTCATTCCACCAATGGATATATCATTTCACGCCTATCCCCCAAAAGACCCACCACCCGAAACCCAACACCTTTTCCCCTGTCAACAAACGTACATTGAGCATCCAAAACTAGAATCGTTTAACTCTCAACCCATCCCAACTCTGCTAACCGCACCTATGATGGAAAACCCTACATCTATACATTCTACACGCACAACTTCAATTTAGGCCCATATAATTTATCCAACTTGGCGGGGTATACCTTTCTGACAAGGTGGATCAACCTTCCACCACCACGCCCAACTTCATCCAACCACCCCAATTTTTTCCCAAAGCTTCCGTAAGATACCTCAGTTCCCCTCCTTTGTGTACACGCAACCCTTTTCCGCCTATGATTGTAAATTCAAATCCCAAAACTATACACTAGAAATCAACACAAATCTTTTTAATTTTCCACTAGGGTCGCCGGCATAAAAAACCCCTGACAGACCTTCACTTCTCCACAACAACCCCTCCACCCTCACCCACTCTCCCCCCCTCTTCCCAGGCTAGCAACCCAAAGGGCTGGTCAAAGGATGCCACAACCCCACCCTTGAAATTGAACCACCCGTAAACATCGGGCCCATTCAAATCAAATCTCTTCCCTCCTATAATTATGCTCCTCCAAAAAGCAAACGTCAAAATTCAAACATCGAAGCGTCACCTCAACCCATTTTTTGTTTGGCCTTATCTCAGAGTCCATTCACATTCATAGTTAAACTCCTGAAAATTACCGGGGCCCTCTATTTACTCCAACAACCCGGGGTTTTCCAGCTTTCTCCACAACCCCTTACCTTCCTTCCCCACCTTTCCTTAACTCCCCTTTTTCCCCCCCCTTACCACGTCCCCAGGCCTTTTGAAACCTTTGACCAGGCGTGGAACGTCATCCTCAGATGTCCCACTTGGCCTTTTCGGGATTCCCCATGGCCCCATGCCTCACCATCCTCCCTCCGGCACCTCACCAACCTCCTGAACTTTCAGTTGTGAAGCACCCCCCCTCCCCACACAACTCTCCCCTCCCAAAAATCACCAGAGGCACCCCGGTCCCACACCCTGGTTTTAGACCATCATCAAAAGGACCATCCATTGTCCTTAAGTACCCAAAAAGAGGCTCAGACAATCCAAGATCACACCCCTTTACCAGGTTCCCCTGTACTTTCCCGTCACCAGGCCCTGGGACGCCAAGGCCGGGAGGAATGCACCCGCAATGTCCCGGCGTACCCACCCCAAACATCCATTCCCCGCCCTCCTGTACATCCTCTGCACCTCCCCCATGTCCACCTTCGGAAAATCTCAGGCCGGCGAACCAGCTGCTGCCCCATTCCCTAGTCAAGCCTGGGGAACTTTTAAATGAAAAGAAAGAATTTGCTTCCCAAGGGTTTTTAAGGGAAAAACCCCTTTCCGGGCCCGGGGATAAAGACCCGGGCCCACCTTCCCCCTGAAACTGCGTGGATTATTCCAAACTGGCCAAAAAATCTCACAGATATTTATTCAATTGGCTTCAAATGGGACGTTAAAAATCGGGATCCACTTGTAGTAATGAGCATCCTGTAGTAGCACTTCCAGGCCCGAGTTTACCTTCGATCCTTGCTCCTGGAAAATTTCCACCACCCTCTTATACGCATGGCCACAATAAACTTCCAAGATCCTCTTGATCCGTTGAGCGACATACCGATAATTTACATTCAGGATCCGAAGTATCTCGCAAATCGCTTGGTAGGAGCACCTCAGCAACTAGGGTAAATTGCCCCTTTCACTACTTCAAACACACAGTGTTGACTCTCGTTTTGCCCGTTCCGCCATCTTGAGAAAACTAATGTGCTCGCCTTCACCACCAGAGCCAAAAGGGAAACACCTTTGCACAAGCTCCAGCGATGAAATCAGCGGAATTGACCAAAATAGGGTCCGGTGGCTTCATCCCCACCTTTAACTTACCTGAAATATTTCTGGTTTAACTAATTTTCAA
>WNWK01047176.1:0-14030 GCA_009830355.1 Cherax destructor | reverse complement strand
GTCAGCAGCATGACCTTCCAGTTTCATATGGGAGGTGTTCCATTCATGGACTATTTTGCGGTCATTGCTACCCACCTTCACACCTTGGCAACAACACTGGTCTGACCTGCTAAATAACAAACTTCATTCTATTAAACTGAGTATGGGTTTTTTGGCCTTCTTCTTGTCCCAATGTAGAGGTTGGGAGACTACGCCCCCGTCTTCGCATCAGCCACACTCGTCTTACTCACGGGTATCTCATGGAAAGGCTCCCTGTCTCTCTCTGTGAGCATTGTCAGGTTCCAGTATCTGTTCGCCATATTCTGTTGGACTGCCCATTCTATCAACGAACACGCAGAATTTACCTCTAATGGCGTCTTCGCTCTGCGGCCCTTTCTTTACCTTCCCTTCTTGCTGATGGACCCTCCTTTAATCCTGATTCTCTCATTGACTTTTTGACAGCAACTGACTTACTGCACAAACTCTGAAAGTTATGCCTCTAGCACTCCCCTCCGTCCCTTCTACCTCAATCTCTTGCTACCCTCTCTCCCTGCACTATCCACTGTGCTGCTGCACTCCATACCCTACTAATCATCCCTCTCCCTCTTACAACCCATTCTCTCTGCATCCTGCAATAACCTGCAGCTCTGTATGACCCCTGTGGTTTAGCGCTTCTATTTCATTATAATAATAATATCATGCAACTGGAGACCAATGTGAGATGGAATCCACAGCATGTGCACTCTGACTCCACTGTCCACACTCTTACCATACCTCTGTCTAGCTTCTGACACAAGCATGCCACAATTTATACTTAACGAGTTGAGAGCATTTATGGATGACAGAGAATCAGTTACAATTAAAGTGTCAACCTTAGATACATGGACACATTTGAGTGCATGGAGTATGGTAAACAGTTCTATTTGAAGGGTAGAGGCCCAGTTATTGATGCGTGCTCCAATTTCTTTATGAGAGCCATCACTCTGTATGACAACAGCAGCACTACCAGCTGCACCATTGGATTGGTGTACAGTTTAAGGCATCCTGTTTGGCTCCAAGACGAAGTTTTGGTTGTGATTTAAGAAGAGTTTTGGGGGGAAATGGAGGAATGGTAGTATGGAATGGGGTAATATCCCATGGAGCAGGAAAGTGCTGTTGTTGCCTTACTTGATGTAGATCATGTAGCTGGTTCATGCGGAGGTCGGTTCCAGTTTTTTCGATCCATCTGGAGGGATGTTCACCAGTGCTGAGGAAAGTTTGGGGGCTTCTGTGCAGAGATTTGAATGGGCTAGCCTAAGCATATTATAAATATATAAATATAATATAAATTCTTATTCATTGCAAGTTTACATGGAGATTTTGTTATTACTAACATGAACTGAAGTGCAAAGAGGCCACTAGCATGCTTGACCCCAATGAGGATATTTCTTTCAGTAACATGATCTCTGATGCTTTGAATATCAAGTTCTTTCCGCATACAGTGAGCCGCTGGTTCTCGTGATTAATCCGTTCCAGAGGGCTTAATGAACACCGAATATAACGAACTCCGAATCTATTTTCCCTTATAAGAAATAATGGAAATAAAATTAATCCGTTCTAGACACCCAAAAGTATTAAAATAAAATATTTTTTTTACAACATATAGACATTAAATTACACACAAAACAATGGAAAATAAAGAAATAATAGTACAATAACATGTCACTTACATTTATTGAAGAGTTGTTGATGTGTGGAAGACGGGAGGAGGGGAGAGGATGGAGTAGTATGCTAGCGTTTGGAAGGGGAATCCCCTTCCATTAACACTGCAGGTTATAAATTAGACACATATGCAACACTTGGGTATCTTTATTGAGGAAACGTTTCGCCACACAGTGGCTTCATCAGTCAATACAAAGTAGAAAGGTGTAAGGATAGGAGGAGTTTGAGGTTATCAGTCCCTCGGCCTGGAGTCGATGTGTTCAGTCCATCAATCTTGTTAGAAGTGTAGCACAAGGCCGTAGAGATGGCTTATATGCTGTAATCAGGTGAGGTGACGCGGAGGAGGCGGGGTCATAGTGGTACCATCCACTATTCGAAGTGGTCTTCGTCCAAAGGTTGGACAAGTGTAGAAGAATTCATTTGTATCAAGATCCCAAGCTGTTGCTGTGTCAGACAGGATGTAGATGAATGGTTCAGAGAACCGACAAGTTATAAATTAGACACATATGCAACACTTGGGTATCTTTATTGAGGAAACGTTTCGCCACACAGTGGCTTCATCAGTCCAATACAAAGTAGAAAGGTGTAAGGAGAGGAGGAGTTTGAGGTTAACAGTCCCTCGGCCTGGAGACGATGTGTTCAGTCCATCAATCTTGTTAGAAGTGTAGCACAAGGCCGTAGAGATGGCTTATATGCTGTAATCAGGTGAGGTGACGCAGGAGGAGGCGGGATCATAGTGGTACCATCCACTATTCGAAGTAGGTCTTCGTCCAAAGGTGGGACAAGTGTTGAAGAATTCGTTTGTATCAAGATCCCAAGCTGTTGCTGTGTCAGACAGGATGTAGATGAATGGTTCAGAGAACCGACAAGTTATAAATTAGACACATATGCAACACTTGGGTATCTTTATTGAGGAAACATTTCGCCACACAGTGGCTTCATCAGTCCAATACAAAGTAGAAAGGTGTAAGGAGAGGAGGCAGAGTTCAAAGTCCTGGTAGTCACTCCCTTCCAAGCCTTACCTATAAGGTTTACACAATGCAGGATATAGAAATGATCTTTCCAAAAGTCTTTTAGGGTCATATTCATGTCTCACGGTCACATCAAAGCACTTTTGAAACATTGCTTTGGTGTAGAGTTTTTAAAGTTGCAAATGACCTGCTGGTCCATGGGCTGGAGGAGAGGAGTGGTATTAGGGGGCAAGAATTTCACTTTGATGAACTTACAGACCTGCACAATTTGCTCTGCCAAGTCTGGAGGATGACAAGGAGCATTGTTCATTATCAGGAGGCACTTTTGTGGCAAATTATTTTCCTCGAGGTATTTCTTCACACTGGGGCCAAACACTTCATAAAACCAGTCCAGGAAAATTTTCCTAGTGACCCATGCCTTATTGTTAGACTCCCACATCACACACAAGTTAGACTTGACGACACTGCATCTCTTAAACGCTCGGGGATTTTCAGAATGATACACCACTTAATTCTTCACTTTAAAATCCCCGCTAGCATCAGCACATCAGAGTTAGCCTGTCTTTCATAGGCTTGTGTCCTGGGAGTGCCTTTTCCTCCTGTGTAATGAAGGTCTTGTTTGGCATTTCTTCCAAAATAGGTCTGTTTCGTCACAATTGAACACTTGTTGGGGTTGGAATTGTTCAGCCTCTATGTACCCCTTGAATTTATTCATGTAATTTTCAGCTGCACTTTTGTCAGAACTGGCTGCCTCACCATGCCTCACAACACTATGTATGCCATAACGCTTCTTAAATCTGTCAAACCAGCCTTTGCTGGCTTTAAATTCATTCACTTCAGCACTCGTTGCAGGTATTTTCTTAATGAGATCATCATGCAACTGCCTTGCTTTTTCAGATATTATCGCCTGCAAAACACTATCTCCTGCTAATTGTTTCTCGTTGATCCACACCAACAACAAAGTTTTCACTTCTTCCAGCTCTTGAGATCTCTGTTTTGTGACCATACTTGCACCTTTCGCAACAACAGTGTCCTTGATTTCCTTTCTCTTGGCCACAATGGAAGTGATGGTTGAATGGGCTTTGCCATAGAGCCTGGCCAGCTCAGCCAAACGAACTCCACTTTCATATTTTGCAATGATCTCCTTCTTCAATTCTTTACCGCTTGAAGTTCCTAAACCTGTACTCTCTAGAACGCAGGCGGGAGAGATACATTATTATATACACATGGAGTGCATGGGCATGTCATTTATTGCCTTTTCAAAGTCATTTGGCGTAGTGATGATGTCAGAAAGGAATGCGTCTGTCAAGTTCTGTGGCACTCTCATGAAAAAATCATTTAGGTTTTCGATTTTCAGTCTGGTTAGTGGCTCGCTAAAGACTGAGTCATACTGGGATTTAAGTAACTCACTCATTTCCTTGCTGTCATCTGTGTAGGACCCATCCGGTTTAAGTAGGGGCCCAATACTGGTTGTTGTTCTCGACTTTGATTTTGCATAGGAAAAGAAATACTTAGGGTTTCTTTCAATTTCATTTATGGCTCTTAGTTCTTCCCGTGTCTCTTGATTCCTATAAGATTCCTTTAGTTTTAATTCGATGTTTGCTATTTCTCTGACTAGTGTCTCTCTACATATTTCAGAGATATTGGCCTCCTGTAGCCGCTCCGTTATTCTGTGCCTTCGCCTGTATAGGGAGCGCATCTCTCTTTCTAGTTTGCATCTTCTCCTCCTTTTCCTTAAGGGAATTTGCCTTGAGCAAACCTCAAGTACCACAGAGTTAATTTGTTCAAGACATAGGATGGGATCCGTGATGCTTAGGCAATCTTCCCAGTTTATATCATTTAGGACTTGGCTTACTTGGTCCCACCTTATGTTTTTGTTATTGAAGTTGAATTTGGAGAAAGCTGACTACTACTCTTTGTGTTCTACATGTTAGGAAATTATAGATCCATCTACCAACTTTTCCTGTTATTCCTTTATCACGCATTTTGTGTGCTATTACACCATGGTCGCACTTGTCAAAGGCTTTTGCAAAATCTGTGTATATAACATCTGCATTCTGTTTATCTTCTAGAGCATCCAGGACCTTGTCGTAGTGGTCCAGTAGTTGGGACAGACAGGAGCGGCCTGCTCTAAACCCATGCTGTCCTGGGTTGTGCAATTGATGGGTATCAAGATGGGTGGCGAGCTTACTTCTTAGAACCCTTTCAAAGATTTTTATGATATGGGACGTTAGCGCAATTGGTCTGTAGTTCTTTACTATTGCTTTACTGCCCCCTTTGTGGAGCGGGGCTATGTCTGTTGTTTTTAGTAGCTTCGGGATGATCCCAGTGTCCATGCTCCCTCTCCATAGGATGTTAAAAGCATGTGATAGGGGCTTCTTGCAGTTCTTGATGAACACTGAGTTCCATGAGTCTGGGCCTGGAGCGGAGTGCATGGGCATGTCATTTATTGCCTTTTCGAAGTCATTTGGCGTCGTGGTGATGTCAGAAATGCATGCGTCTGTCAAGTTCTGTGGCACTCTCATAAAAAAAACATTTAGGTTTTCGATTTTCAGTCTGGTTAGTGGCTCGCTAAAGACTGAGTCATACTGGGATTTAAGTAACTCACTCATATCAACCTATTATTAAATGACTTACATGACTCCAACAGCAATTGTAACTATTACACAGCTGATCAAGCAAAGACATTACTCAGAGCCAACAATAACTTAACTATCTTCAATTACAATGTTAGATCGTTGAGCAAACATTATGATGACCTCACAGCACTACTCCAATCCCTACAGTCCAATATGTCAATCATCACACTCACTGAGACCTGGCTAAAGCCTGATACTACAGGTATCTATGCCATCCCAGGTTACACAGCCATTCACAACTGTAGGACAGACCAGCGAGGGGGTGGAACAGCAATATATTATACAGATCAACTCGATTGTATCGAGAATTCTTGTACAAGGGATGAACATGGAGAATATATTATAGCTAAATTTAAATCAAAAGACCTGCAAAAACCCCTCACAGTGATAAACATCTACAGATTACCACAGTCAAACATCCGCCACTTTAGTGAAAAACTAGGAAACCTGATAATCGATTCACGCCTTAACAAAGATCATTTGCTGCTCACAGGAGATTTCAACATAAATCTCCTACATGACCAAGACCCGCAGGTAACTGAATTCACAAACACTATGAGCAACTGCTTATTACTACCAACAATATCAAAACCTACAAGAATCTCTGATAATAGTACCTCGTTACTAGACCACATCTGGACTAACACAATATCTCCTCAAAAATCAGGCATAATCACAGAAAACACCACAGACCACTACCCTACCTTTCTCATAACTAACCTAGGCATTCTGCCCCAAGAAATTGCAAAAGTTACCTTCAGACTACATAATGAGTCTGCTGTTAATAATTTTATATCAGCTATGACGAACATTGACTGGCTTAACGAATTGGAAACACACTCAGATATTAATGAATGCATCAAGAACTTTCTTAAAAAAACACATAACCTCTATAACAGACATTGCCCGAAAAAAACTAAACAGATCACAGCTAAGAGACTTAACAATCCCTGGCTAACACCCAGCATCCTTAAATCCATAAATAAGAAGCACCAATATGAAAAACAATATAGAAGGGGTCTAATAACAGAGAACAATCCAAACGCTACTCATCAATCCTTACTAGCCTGATAAGAAGGTCCAAAAATTGTATTATGAGAACAGACTCCAGACCGTAAAAGGTGATATGAAAAGACCTGGAAAACCCTATCTACAATTCTAGGAAATAAAAAGATATCCACGAACAATACCATCAAATTATCAAAAACAGACGAACCCCTACTCTCACCAATTGAGACAGCAAACAGACTTAATGTTTTCTTCTCCACCATAGGAAAGAATCTAGCGAGTAGGATCCCAAGCTCGAACACTCGTCAACAGACTACCTCACCAACACCTACCCAGATACACTATTCCTAGCTCCTACCAACTCAATTGAAGTCTCACACATAATCAACACCCTTAAAAACAAAGCAGGAGACATAAACAGCTTACCACCCTTTATGTACAAAAAAGCTACACATGTACTGTCACCAATTATAGCAGCATTATTCAATAAATCCATTGAATCTTCAACCTTCCCATCAATTCTCAAAATAGCTAGGGTCACCCCGATCCACAAAGGAGGTGACCAAACTGACGAACAATTACAGACCAATCTCAAATTTACCACTGCTTTCTAAAATCTTCGAAAAATTAATTCATAAACAGATCTATTCCTACCTCGTCTCACACAATGTACTAAACCCCTGTCAATTTGGATTCAGGACCAACAAGAGCACAAACGATGCTATAACACACATGTTAGAGTTAATATACACCGCACTTGAGAAGAAAGAGGTTCCGCTGGGAATCTTCATAGACCTACGCAAAGCATTTGATACAGTCGACCATGATTTATTGCTCACAAAACTAGCGCACTATGGTATTAGGGGCACCCCTCAACTACCTAAAGTCGTACCTTAGCAACAGAAGTCAGTACGTGAACACAAATGGAGAGAACTCTTCCACACAACAAATTACAGTCGGTGTCCCTCAAGGTAGTGTCCTGGGGCCACTCCTATTCCTCATTTACATAAATGACCTACCGAATGCATCACAACTACTCAAACCCATTTTGTTTGCAGATGACACAACATATGTCTTCTCTCACCCCAAATCCAGTCGTACTAGCCAACACAGTTAATGCCGAATTACAGAAAATATCAACATGGATGATGACAAATAAGCTTACTCTCAATACGGACAAGACCTACTACATTCAGTTTGGAAACAAAGCTACAAATGTTCCACTTAACATAACGCTAAATGGTTCACCCATCACAAGGCTCACAGAGGGAAAATTCCTAGGAATCCACCTTGACAGTAGTCTTAAATTCCAAACACACATACAACAAATTTCCAAGAAAATCTCAAGGACAGTAGGTATATTATCTAAGATACGCTATTATGTGCCTCAACCAGCTCTCATTGCACTATATCATTCTCTTATCTACCCTTATCTCACCTATGGAATCTGTGCATGGGGCTCAACAACATTAAATCACCTTAGACCACTCATAACCCAGCAAAAGGCTGCAGTCAGGATGATAACAAATTCCCACTCTAGGCAGCATACTCCACCTATATTCAGAACCTTAAAACTACTCACCATAAAAAATATTCATACCTATTCATGTGCCTTCTACATACATAAAACTCTACATGCTAATATTAACCCTGCGCTCAGAATTCTCCTCAACAACTTTAATAGGTCCCACGAACATGACACAAGACACAGATCACTATTTGACATACCCCGAGTCCATACTAACCAATGTAAAAATTCTATGCACATAAAGGGCCCCAAAATCTGGAATTCATTACCAGTAAATATCAAGTTAACCTTGTCCGAAAATCAATTCAAGACTCTTCTCAAAAGTCACCTACTCACCCTATACTAAATACTCATACTGTAACAAACTTCCAAACCCAATATTATTTTACTTAAGAAGATCTCATTTTGATATGTTCATCCTCCTTAACACTTGTTGCAATCTTATATCATCATATTGTCATTTAAAATCTTATAGTATCATCATTTTCTTAATTTGAAATAAAATATATACCTAGATGAAACTCTAAAAACTATTTCTAGTATTGTTATTATACTAGTATAGCATCAACATACTGTAATTTGAAATAAATTCTACAACTAGATTAAACTCAACCAATTTCTCTTGTATTGTCTTTAAATAG
The DNA here is from genome assembly GCA_009830355.1 of Cherax destructor. NCBI lineage: Eukaryota > Metazoa > Arthropoda > Malacostraca > Decapoda > Parastacidae > Cherax > Cherax destructor. The sequence goes on along the minus strand of WNWK01047176.1, from coordinate 5,563 downwards.
TATGTATAACCATTTAATAATTTAAATAATATAGAACTAGAATAAACTCAATCAATTTCTTTAGCATTAAGTACTTAGTGAATAAGTCTCTAGAATAAACTGCCCCTAATGCCATGGCATGCCAGTGGCTCTCCTTGCATTACAGTTTTATAATTGTATTATATTTGTAACTACCAATAACATTGTACACTTGTAACATGCATTGAAATAAAAAATTATTATTATTATTATTATTATTATTATTTCCTTGCTGTCATCTGTGTAGGACCCATCCCGTTTAAGTAGGGGCCCAATACTGGTTGTTGTTCTCGACTTTGATTTTACATAGGAAAAGAAATACTTAGGGTTTCTTTCAATTTCATTTATGGCTTTTAGTTCTTCCCGTGTCTCTTGATTCCTGTAAGATTCCTTAAGTTTTAATTCGATGTTTGCTATTTCTCTGACTAGTATCTCCCTACGTATTTCAGAGATATTGGCCTCCTGTAGCCGCTCCGTTATTCTTTGCCTTCGCCTGTATAGGGAGCGCCTCTCTCTTTCTAGTTTGCATCTTCTCCTCCTTTTCCTTAAGGGAATTTGCCTTGAGCAAATCTCAAATACCACAGAGTTAATTTGTTCTAGACATAGGTTGGGATCCGTGATGCTTAGGCAATCTTCCCAGTTTATATCATTTAGGACTTGGTTTACTTGGTCCCACCTTATGTTTTTGTTATTGAAGTTTAATTTGGAGAAAGCTCCCTCACGGCTGATCACATTTTGTTGATCTGGGGCTCCCCGCATGCATGTCTGGACCTCTATTATGTTGTGATCTGAGTATATTGTTTTTGATATGATGACATTTCGTATCAGATGATCAATGTTGGTGAAGATGAGGTCCACCGTATTCTCTAATCTTGTGGGCTCTACTATTTGCTGGTTTAAGGTGAACTTGGTGCAGAGATTTAAAAGTTCATGCATGTGTGAATTTTCATCTGAGCTGCCTCCTGGTGTTATCTCTGCTATCACATTGTTTGCAATGTTCCTCCATTTTAGGTGCCTGAGGTTGAAATCCCCCAGTAGCAAAATGTTGGGGGCAGGAGCTGGAAGATTTTCCAGACAGTGGTCAATTTTCAGAAGCTGTTCCTGGAATTGTTGGGACGTTGCATCCGGGGGCTTGTAGACAACCACGATGACCAGGTTTTGATTCTCGACCTTTATTGCTAATACTTCAACTACATCATTTGAGGCATTTAGTAGTTCTGAACATATAAGTGACTCTGTGATATACAGGCCAACCCCTTTTTGCCTGTTCACTCTGTCACACCTGTATAGGTTGTAGCCCGGGATCCATATTTCATTGTCCAAGTGATCTCTTATGTGGGTCTCTGTGAAAGCCGCAAACATAGCATTTGACTCTGTAAGCAGTCCACGAATGTAAGGTACCTTGTTGTTTGTTGCTGGCTTTAGACCCTGTATATTAGCAAAGATGAATGTAGTTGGATTGGTGGTATGGGAGGGGGTCTTTTTTCCTGGCTCTAATATCTGTTGTAATGGAGTGGAGGCCACTGACTGTGATTCCACTCAGAAATGATTGCAGTTTGTGTACAATTTCTGTCATTTCCTGCCAGCTTTTTTCCTTCCTGGCACTAAAAAACCTCTCTCTCCGGAGTGGCTGTGGCTACCCTGATTTTGCCATGGTCTGGATGTTCTGTGTCGCCTCGTACCCTTTAGGTGGTATGCCTGGCAATATAAGTTATAGCACTGTCTTTCCTGAATTGATGTGTGGCACATTTCAGGGTGGAAAAACTTACAGGACGGGAGGTTGCATTTGCCTGTTTTCATATGGGAACGGCATTTTCTGGGATGATCATAATTGCATGTCCCATCTGATTTCCCAGATTTTCCATGCCTGCAGATACCAAGTGCATAATATTCACATAGGCCTGGTTTCTGTTTGCCCTGGTTTTTGTGACTGTGTTCCTCATTGGTGGGTGTGTTCCTGTCTCATGTCTGTCTTCGTTACTATTGCTAACAATGGAGCCTTCAACTGTTTCCGGTAATTTATCTTCAGTATTTCCCTGGGCATCCCCTTGTTTACTATCTACCGTATTGGGTCTTTTTAAGAAAATTATTAATACATAAGTCAGTATCTGTTTGCCAGTCAGTGTTTGTCATAGCTGTTATGAAGTTATTTATAGCTGTCTCATTATGTAGTCTAAAGGTAACATTAGTAGTCTCTATTGGTAATTTTCCGAGGTTGGTTATGAGAAAGGTTGGGTTGTGGTCTGTGGTATTGTCTGTGATTATGCCTGATTTTAATGGGGATATGGTGTTAGTCCAGATATGGTCTAATAGAGAGGCACAGGTCTCAGAGATTCTTGTAGGTTTTGTTACTGTCGGGAGCAGCAAGCAGTTGCTCATAGTGTTTGTGAATTCAGTTACTTGTGGGTCCTGATCTTCTAGGAGGTTTATATTGATGTCTCCTGTGAGGATTAAGTGGTCTTTGTTCATGTGTGCATCAGTAATCATACTTCCTAATTTTTCACTAAATTGCTGAATATTTGACTGTGGTAATCTATAGATGTTTATAACTGTAAGAGGTTTTTGTAGGTATTTGGTTTTAAACTTAGCTATTATATATTCTCCATGTTCATCTCTTGTGCATGTATTGTTGATACATTCAAGCTGGTCTGAGTATAAGATAGCTGTGCCACCCCCTTGTTGGTCTGGCCTACAATTGTGTATGGCTGTGTAACCAGGAATGGCATAGATATCTGTAGTATGAGGCTTTAGCCAGGTTTCAGTGAGAGCAATGATGGACATACTGGCCTGTAGTGAGTTTAATAATGCAGTGAGGTCATCAAAATGTTTGCTTAAAGATCTGACATTGTAGTTAAAGATAGTTATGTTATTGTTGGCTTTGAGTAGTGTTTCAGCCTGTTCTGCTGTGTAGTAATGACAGTTGTTGTTAGGTTCATGTAAGTCATTTAATAAGAGGTTGATATCAGGATCAATGTTTGGAATCATAAGATTTAGTGTGATTCTATAATTAAACTTAAAAATAGAACAATGTAAGTAGACTTAAGAATAGGACAATGCAAAAGGAGTTCTTGGCACGTGAGTAACTACGTTAGATATGTTTACAAAAATGAATAAATGAGCTAAGGTAGTCAATTTACAGCTAAAAAGAATCTAAAACTATAGCACCTGAGTTAGTTAATTAATTAAACAAATGTTTATCTTGCACATATCCACATCAAAAGACACTTACTGATATATGTGATTCTCCTTAATTTCACATGACTGACTAAAATTCTTATACAAATACAACTATTGCTTCATAATTCTTAAGCTAGTCATAAGTTTGCCTAAGACACTCCAATATAGAAACGGTATTATGCCAATACATCACCTTTACCATTAATATATAAACTAATTGTTAAATTCTTAAATGTTTAAATTTCAATACCTCAATATTGTAAACCAATTAATCACTACACCTGTACTCTCTAGAACGCAGGCGGGAGAGATACATTATTATATACACATGGAAAATTCTCGAGGGCTTAGTACCAAACTTGCACACAAAAATCACTCCCTACGAAAGCAAAAGACTCGGCAGGCGATGTAACATCCCCCAATGAAGAGCAGGGTGCCACTAGCACGTTGAGGGACAACACAATAAGTGTCAGGGGCCCAAGATTGTTCAACTGCCTCCCAGCATACATCAGGGGGATTACCAACAAACCCCTGGCTGTCTTCAAGCAGGCACTGGACAGGAACCTCAAGTCGGTACCTGATCAGCCGGGCTGTGGTTCGTACGTTGGACTGCGTGCAGCCAGCAGTAACAGCCTGGTTGATCAGGCTCTGGTCCAACAGGAGGCCTGGTCACGGACCGGGCCGCGGGGCGTTGACCCCTGGAATTCTCTCAGGTAGACTATACGTAGGGGTTTGGTTTTGGACATTGTGTTTATACAGTCTCTGTAATATTTGCATCCCTAAGGAATCTTGATAGTTCATTCTCATTTGTGATAGTATACAACTGACCTACACTTGTTTTCTTCACTAGAATTTTTCCATCTCGGGTGAAACATTGGTGGATTTTATCAATATTCTCTCGCTTAAGTTTTCTGATTCTATACCAGAGGTTCTGACGTTTTTTGGTCAGACATTCATTTATGTAAATCTGTTTCCTGGCTATAATAGATGATTTAATTAGATCTGTTTTCCTGTCATGTGTGGTGAATCTAATCATAACACTTTTTCTACCATGGGAGCCTAGTAATCGTGCTTCTTTTATATCTGTCACTTATACTTTAACGTTTATTTGATATTTGATGATCTGTATAGTAATGTCTTTACTGTTTTCTTGGGTCATATCACTGGGAAAGAATGGACTGTTCACTATTACTGCGTCTGATAACTTATCTTGCTCGTTTTTTTCCTCTTGTAGTGCAAGGTAGTCATTAAACTGGTTATCCATGTTGTTCTTCCACTCCTTTACTGCTTCCTCAACCTTTGTGTTTATAGATGTTATCTGTTCAGAGTGGCTATCAATGACAGTTTGGAGGGTTTTGCCAAAATCAGTCATTCCAGATGTTGTTAACTTTTGTTCAAGGCTGAGGATTTTGTTTTCAAGTTGTGTCATCCTGGTATCTTGTTGCAGAAGTGCTTTACGTTGGTCCATATTTTCATTGATTAATTTGATGATGTATGACTTTAGTGTATCTGGATCATTCGTCATACCTGAGAGATTATCTGGGGTGAAACCAGTGAAGGGGGAGCTACATTACATGTATTCTTTATGGGAACAAATTCGTTCAGTAACAGCACTTGAACAGCATTCTGGAACGAATTAATGATGAAATCCGGGGGTCCACTGTATAAATATATATATATATATATATATATATATAGTAGGTTGGCAGACAGCAACCACCCAGGGAGGTACTACTGTCCTGCCAGGTGACTGTGAAACAGAAACCTGAAACTGTTTTACATGATGGTAGGATTGCTGGTGTCTTTTTCTGTCTCATAAACACGCTGCATAACAGGTATATCTAGCTACTTCTACTTACACTTTAGGTCACACTACACAGGCATGTACATGCATATATATACATACACACATCTAGGTTTTTCTTCTTTTTCTTAATAGCTCTTGTTCTTTTTATTTTCTCTATTGTCCATGGGGAAGTGGAAAAGAATCTTTCCTCCGTAAGCCATGCGTGTCATATGAGGCGACTAAAATGCCGGGAGCAATGGGCTAGTAACCCCTTCTCCTGTACACATTTACTAAAGAAAGAGAAGAAGAAAAACTTTAAAAAACTGGGTTGTTTGAATGTGCGTGGATGTAGTGCGGATGATATGAAAGAGTTGATTGCTGATGTTATGAATGAAAAGAAGTTGGATGTCCAGGCCCTAAGTGAAACAAAGCTGAAGAAGGTAGGCGAGTTTCAGTGGGGAGAAATAAATGGGATTAAGTCAGGAGTATCAAGAGTTAGAGCTAAGGAAGGGTAGCAATAATGTTGAAGGATCAGTTATGGAAAGAGAAGAGGGAATATAAATGTGTAAATTCAAGGATTAT
>WNWK01047175.1:0-14030 GCA_009830355.1 Cherax destructor | reverse complement strand
TAAATCAAAAAACTGAAGTGCAAGGAGAGCCACGGCATGCCATGGCATTAGGGGCAGCAATCTAATGACTTATAGACTATGTACATAATACTAGAGAAACTGATTGAGTTTATTCTAGTTATATATTTTATTTCAAATTACAAATGATGATATCATACTGTTAAAATGACAATATGATGATATTAAATTGTAACAAGTGTTTAGGAGGATGGAAATTTTTGAGATTATTTTAAAGGAAAATAAATTGAGCTTTTTTTAAAGTTTTTTACAGTATGAGTATTTAGTTTAGGGTGGTAGGTTTTTGAGAAGTCAAATTGATTTTCAGAAAGGTTAACTTAATTTTTTGGGAATGAATTCCAGATTCGGGGGCCCTTTTGTCAAAAATTTTTTACTTTGGGTTGGTATGGACTGGGGAAAAAGGATCTGTGTCTTGTGTTGTTGGGACCTTTTAAAAGTTTTGAGGAGACTGGATTCCATATTAGACAATTTTTTATATTGATTGTGTTTTGTGATTAAACCTTATAAATTTCTACAAAACCCCTGGGGATATACTATATATTGTTTTTTTAGAATAATGAAAATTATATATATTCAACTTATGCTCCCCAAGTTTCAGTATCAAAATTTGTATTTCCAAATTATTCAGATAAAATATAAAGAATTGAAAACTCATATTCACTAGAACATCCCCCGTCTTCATGGCTTTGTAAAAACTGATTACTACCGTTAATCTCGTAATTTATCACATGGACAAGAAATTACACATCGTTATAGGTTATAACATATAAATTGATCACAGAAAAAAAAATTTTGGTCTCCGCCATTTTAGAAGACGTTAATTGTAAATTTTTAACGCCGCTATTTTTATCGGTTTATTAAATAAAAATATAAATAATTGATAAAATATATAGTTAATGGTTTTAAATCAAACAGGCATCAATCTTCCTGTGTTTAGTAAAACAGAATTAGAAAAAAAAAACAATACTTTGTTGCTTTGGTAGAGCCACAGTCGATGGATTTTTTCGGAACTTCCGCAAGACCACTTTTTAAAGCATTTATTTATTTAAACAACTTGGATTGTAACATACAAAATAAATCAAATATATAATATAAATAATTACTTTTCAACAATCAATATTTTGTTGGTTTTGGGTTTGTAAAAAAACATCACCCTAAAATCCGTGGGACCAACCCCTGCAACCCCCCTTTTATATCGTAATTCATTCTTTCATTTTATTATATTTATCGAAAAATAATATAAAATTAAATAAAATATAAATTTGACTAATAGGGAGACCCAGTCCACTTGAAAAATCGCTCAGTTTTTTTTTTTTTTTTTTAAATAAAAAAAATCTATTGTTTTTTCCCAAATTTTTATTTTGGGAGATAAACTAAAATATACATTGATTGTGGGAGTAGCACGTCGGGCCCTGTAAGGGTTGTATTAACGTTGGGCCAAACACTCAAGCAATAGAACGCATAGACGAATCTAATGTAAACAAAAAAACAGCCCCAAACCTGAGTCAGAAAAACCTTTTTTTACAAAAGTAAAACACAAAAGGCTATTGACACTGAAACACTTATAGAAACCCCCTTTGTTATCAAAACTTTTTGGGAAAATTGGGGTCAGTTTTGTCCGGGAGGGGACCCCACCAGTCGACAAAACCCCCAGGCCCCCTTTTTACCATGGTGAACATAGACGATGGGAAACACCCAATGTTTCCACTCCTCCGGGAATCAAACCCCGGACCCTCGCCGGGGAAGCGGGGCTTTAGCCCCCAGGCCACATGTATTTCTACAAAGTACAAAATACACAGATACAGTCCCATTGATGTTTTAAAGGACCCCAATGGAAGTAAGTCACTTTTTTCTGACTTTTTTTGGTTTTCCCCTTTTTACATATGCTGCTATTTTGATAATCATGTAACTGATTTGTTAACCGAATAAACAAAGAGTTGTGGATGGGGAACAAACTAATAGCATTACTGAAGCTAAACCTTGTGTAGTTTTAAAAAAAGGTTAGATAAATACATGAGTGGATGTGGGGAGGTATACCTGAAACTTACTTATTGACATGATTTTTAAAAAAACCCCTTTTTAAAAAGAGACACTTGTATAACACTTGTGGTTATTTCTATAGAACTGAAGAAGCCTTTCATGGCAAAAAGTTGCCCAAAAATATCCTAATACCGATGTGTCTTATTTTATATTTGTTGGTATTTTATACCTTGGGTTTGGGTTTTTAGTGTTTCAGCTCACACCCGGGGGGAGGTTCAACTCGGCACTGGAAAACATTGGGGCTGTTTTTCCCCTGCTCCTCTGTTAAAGGGTTGGGGGTTTATTTCCTTGAAGGTTTTAAAAGTGTAATTACAACATTTTTCTAAGTTCAAAGAAAGCCACTATCATGCTGGGGATTTCAGGCAGATTAAACCAATGCAAGACTACTTAATAAGAACATAAGAAAGAAGGAACACTGCAGCAGGCCATGGCCATGCGAGGCAGGCCCAAGCTCCCCCCGTTCCTGCCCCGACCCAGCCAGGTGGAATTCATTTAAGGGGGGGGCATCTGACCTAGTAGCACAAGCTAGTCGGGCCCAACCACACCCACCCGCCCCCACTAAATTATTTTTGTTTTAAAACCCAACGTTTTAGCCTCTATAATGTAAGGGAGTTTTTTCCACCCCATCCACAACTCTATTACCAAACCAATGCTTTCCTTTTCCTTCCTGAATCTGAATTTATCCAACTTAAAGCCACTGCGTGTCCTGTCAATACTAGATTTTTTTACACGCTATTTACACCCCCTTTATTTTTTCCCTTTTTTTTCCCATTTATACACCTCAATCATACCCCCCCAATTCCCCCTTTTCTAGAGAGGAGATTCGGGGCCCCTGCATCCTCATAGGCAAGATTTCTGATACATGGGATCAATTTGTCATCCTCCTTGTACGTTTTTCCAGAGCATTTATATCCATTCTGTAATAGGGTGACCAAAACTGTGCAGCATAATCAGATGGGGCCAACCCAAGGATATATAGAGTTAAGAACAACCCGAGGACCCCATTATTTATGCTTTTTATATGAAGCCAGATTCTTCGTTTTATTGCGAAACCTTATGCACTGCTGTTTTGGGTTTTTGAACTCTAACAAAAATTCCTAAACCCTTTTTGCAATCAAGTATTAAGATCACATTATTTGTTTATTTTGGGCATTTTTTTGCCTGCCAAATTTTTGAACTTGCTTTATCTTTTTAAAACTGCATCTCCATTCCCCATGCCCCAAAAAATTTTTCCGGGCTTAATGTCCGGAATAAATTTGGACGGCTTTTTTGGTGTACCAAAATTGCTTTGCGCATTTATTCCTCATCTATGTCAATTAGTTTGGGAAAAAAGGGGCCCAATTTTGCCCCGGGGGACCCCCCCCACCGGGTTTCCCATTTTCAAATTTCTGCCTTTTGTCAACCATGCCCTTTCCCGGGAAAAAAAATTTCCTCCTTTTCCGGGGGTTTTAATTTTCCTCAATAGTTCTGGGGACTCTATAAAAAGCCTTACAAGTCCATATACACAATATCAATTCTTTCCCTGATCCCTCCTCAAACACCTTAGTGAAAAATTATTAAATTTGTAAGGGGGAACGCCTTTTAAAACCTGCTGGGATTCTTGATTAATTTATGTTTTCAAGATGGCTCGAATTGCCTCGGCAATTATTGATTCCATAAATTTTCCCACTATGGAGGTTAGGGTTATTGGTCTATAGTTCAAGCTAAGGGTCTGTCACCCGCTTTGAAAAAAGGGATTACATTTGCCATTTTCCCCTTATCTGGTACCATGCCAGTTTGGGATATGTTGAAAAAATTAGCCAACAGTTTGGTTCTTTAATTCCTTTTGACCCCTTTCATACAGTTCATCAGGGGCCCGGGGGTTTGTTGGTTTAATTTTTCTATTTGTCTAAGGACCATGTCATTTGACCCCAACGTATAGTTTTATCATCCGTTCAATAATTAATTATTTCTAATACCCAGTATCTTCCGTGTAAAAAAAGAGGAAATAAGTGTTAAAATTCACATTTCCTTATCACTGTCGGTGAGCTGACCTATAACTTTTGGGGCCTATCTTGTCCCTAATCTTACTTCTTATACCTGAAAACCTTTGGGTTATCTTCTTCCTCCCTTTAACCTCAACTCTTTTTGCTTTTTTTTTCCCCTTTTTTTTTTCTCTTTAATGAAATATTGATTACCTAATTGCTCCTTTTTTTACCAATGAGATGTTTTAATTATTGTTCATCCATTTAGGATCATTTTTTTTTTGATCTGATTTTCCATTGGAACATAAGCGTCTGGAGTTGAAATATTCTCTGAAAAGCCCTATTGCCAATCACCACCTGACTGACCCACTGTTGTTTCCAGTTCAGCCTACCCAGGTAATTTTTGTCCAGAAATTCCCCAAGTGGGGGAGACTTGATTTCCATTAGTAGGGTAAATTTCCCTGATATATTAAAAAATGAGTGATTTGATCACTTTCCCCCAAATCATCATTAACCTCAAAAAAACTAGCATTCCCCGCTGGCAAGAACCAAGTCTAGCAGGTTATTTCCCCAGTTGGTTCTTTACCAACTGTTTCAAAAAAAACCTGAATCGACAAGAAAGTCACGACTTAAATTTTGCAAATTGCCCAGTAATTTTTAAAATTGAAATTCCCCTTAGCAAAATTTTTAAAAGTAGATGTCAATTTCATCCCCTGAAGTTTTCTGCACTCCCTATCAAGTTTGGGGGGCCAAATACACCCAAGATAAGTTTTGGCCCTCAAGAAGCTGTACCCCCAAAGATTAGTGGTGACGCTTTTAATTTTATATCTTGTCAAACAAAATTTAAATTGTCTCTGATAATCATACTCCAACCCTTCCCGGCCCCATCAGTGTGGAATAATAGACATATATATCATAGTTGGTTGAATTGAACATTTATATATAACCGGGGGTAGTGGTTTTGCATACAGTAATTAAATTAACAAGTACAGTGGACCCCCGCAAAAGGCCGGGCTATTGGGTCCCGAAAAACGATCGTTTTTTTTAATTTTTACCCAAACGGCTGTTTCCCCCTTTTCGGTCCGCGCCCAGACTTGTCCGCCCGCCCCCCGCCCCCGCCGGCAGGCGCGTGAGCCATCTAGCTTTGTTTAACTTGATGAACAATACCCAGCGTCATTCAAGCATTTCACAATAAATTTATTGTGTTTATTGCTTGTTTATTGATTATCACTGTGAAATAAGTCACCTTTCCCCTAATGGCACCCTGTGGCTAAGAAAGTGGGGAAAACCCCATAAAAGTGAAGGGATATTTAAAAAAAAATATGAGAGTGGCGCGTGGGGGAGCCCAGGATGAAAAAAACAAACATATCACTTACCCTGGCAAAAAAAAGAATCAAGGAAGCTGATGTTGAAAAAGGGTTTTAAACATGTTTCAAAACAGATCAAAAGCAGGATGAGGTTGAGAAGTTGTTTGTGGTTTAATGAAAACAGATCCCATATGTTTCTATGGCGAAAATTTGTAAAAAACAGTTGCACGAGATCTTGTCAAGACAATGCCTGAAACCAGTGTTGATAGTGATTTTAAACCAGAAAGGCTGGTTTGACAGATTTAGGAAAGGTAGTGGCATACAGTGTTTGAGGTGGTGAGGCAGCCAGTTCAGAAAAACGTGCTGCTAAAAAGTTTGTGCGGGAATTAAAGGGGGTACATAGAGGCTGAAAATTCAAACCCCAAAATTTTTAATTGTGATGAAACGGGCCCCTTTTTTGGAAGAAAACCAAAGAGGACCACATTACTTAGGGAAAAGGCACTAGGACACAACCATGAAAGACAGGCAAATTTTATGTTTTGTGCCAATGCCAGTGGTGATTGTAAAGGAACCCTTTTACTGGTGTAATAGAAAATCCCAGAGCCTTCAAGAAACACAATGTTAAAAAAAAAAAAAGGTTGTTTTTGGGAAGGCTAACACCAAGGCAGGGGTCATGGACATTTTGGGGTGGAATGGTTCACGGGAGGTTTGGGTAGGGAAGAAATACTCGGGAAAAGAAATTGCCACTCAAGTGCCCCCTGCTACTGGACAATGCCCTGCTCATCCTCACAAATTTAAAGACTATTTGTCTGATGAGTTTAGTTTCATCACAGTGAAGTTTTATGCCTCCTAACACCACTCCTCCATCCAGCCTATGGACCAGCAGGTCTTTTCTAACTTCAAAAACTCTACAAAAAGCAGTGTTTGAAAATGCTTTAAGTGACCCCGGAACTGAGTTGACCCTAAAAAGAGTTCTGGAAAGATCATTTAATATCGCCATTGCTTAGACCTTTTTAGGTTGGCAGGGGGTGTCTTTTGGGGATTTTTAAATCTGCTTGGAGACAACGGGGTGGATTGTGTTGAAAAGAGGGATTTTGAAGGATTTGAGGCTGACCCCGACCCTGACCCTGACGACCCCGTGCCTTTTAAGATATTGTGGGAAATTGGGGAAGTCCCTGGGGGTTTGGGGGGAGTGGTGAGGATGTGGAAGAGTTGGTGGAACCGGGTGACCTAACCACTGAAGAGCGAAAAAGCCATCAGGAACAGCATCAGACGACATTTAAGGAAATTGATTCAGAGGAGGAGGATGATAGGGGGGGTAGTAACTTCTTCAGAGATTAAGGGAAAAGTGTTCATGTGGACTAATTTTGGCATTTGTTGAAAAAACCACCCTGAGCAAGCTGAAAAAAATTTTTCTGCAAACCCGTTTAGTGACAGAGCCATGTTGCACTTCAGGTGGAAAGGGGCCCCGAAACAGAGCACTCTTGCAGCTATTTTTGAGGCAGGGGGCCAGTGACCCCAACTTCCATGGCAAAAAGAATAAGAAGGGAAATAACCCCAGATAAGGACTTGTTACCAAGTCCTTTGGGGGGATCCCTTCCAAACACTAACCCCCTTCCCCCCGTCCTCCCTATCTACCAGATGCCAGCAATCTCTTCAATAAAGGTAAGTAAATGTTATTTATTATTATGTTATTTATTATTTATGTATTTATTATTAAATTTGTGTTAATAATGTTGTTTTTTTATGTAAACTATAGTTAATTCAAAATTAATTTTTGTGAATGTTTTGGGTATCTGGAACGGATTAATAGTATTTCATTATTTCTTATGGGAAATAATGGTTCAGAAATGGGCCAGTAAGTGGGTACCAGGGTGTTAGTCAACTGTTGTGGGTTGCATCCTGGTGTCATCATTACAAGACTGCCCAAACTGCTCTGAATAACCAGGAGCTTGTGAATAAATGGTTTAAAAAACCAACAAGTTGATAAATGAAACACTTGTGCAACATTTGGTATCTTATACAGTGACCTCACTATTCAAACACTCCAAAACTCCCCCTCATTCCAGAATGCTGTTCAAGTGCTGTTACAAAACGAATTTATTCCCATAAGGAATTATGTAAATTAGATGAGTCCATTTCAGACCCCCAAAAATACACTTATAAAAGCACTTAAAATAAACTTACATAAAAAGGGGGAGTTTTGGAGAGTTGAATAGCGAGGGTCCACTGTACTTGAAATGTTTCCCAGCCAGTGTCTTCTCCAGTCCAATGTAGATAAACGTGGGAGATGAGAAGTTTGAAGTAACCAGTCCCCCAGCCTGACTTTTGGATTATCCTTGTTTACACATACTGCTATGTATGATAATACATAGCAGTATGTGTGTATTTGTGTATACCTGAATAAATTACCTATTACCCGGGATTCAAATAAAAAACCATCACTTAAGATCATAAACCAAAAAAGTCAATGTGTCATCGGGACATTGTCTTTTTTCCCACTTGCCCAACTTTCTTCCTGGGATGCAACCCACAACTGTTGGCAATCCCCAGGTCCCTACTTAATGCTATTTTCCCTAGTTTGAGCTGAGAATGCTACAAAAAACCCCGTTTTATCCCCAAAATTATATTATTTTCTAATTTTATGATACAAGATGTTTTTTTTTTTATTAACATGGGGCGATTCCCCCAAGGCAGGATGGTCAAAAAAAAACTTTCATCATTCACTCCATCACTGTCTTGCCCGAGGGGTTTTTACACTACATTTATAAAACTGCAACTTTAAAACCCCCCTCCTTCAGAGTGCAGACACTGTACTTTCCATCTCCGGGACTAAGTCCGCCTGCCGTTTCCCTGAATCCTTCTAAATGTTTTTTGCTCACACCCAACAGCTGCGTTTTAAAAAACCATTTGTCCCCATTCATTCTATCAAATACGCCACATGCTTGGGAAGTCCAAGCCCTCCACACAAAACCTTTACCCCCCCCTCCAGCCTTTCCTAAATCCCCACCCCGCCTTCCTCCACTACAGTTTTAACACTCAAGTCACTGTCCTGCCCTTCTCTCTACATGTCCAACCACCCAACAACCCCCCTCAGCTCTCTGGATAATAGTTTTAATCCCCCCTCCCCAAAATTTCCAACCCAATTCTCTGCATTATATTCACACCACACTTTGACCTCAGACATGACATCTCCACTGCCACAGCCTTCCTCTTGCAACATTCATCACCCATGTTTCACACCCATATAAGAGTGTTGGTATAACTATACTTACTTCCATGGACAAAGTTTTTTGTCTCCACAGACCCGGGCCCACTCCCCTTTTTACCTCATAAATCGATTCACTTCATCCTTCATAGACCCATCGGACATGTCAACCCCCAAATATCTGAATACATTCACCCCCTCCATATTTCCCCCTCCAATCTGATACCCAAATTTTTCGCACCTAATTTTTTTGTTATCCTATCATTTTACTTTTTTTCCATACCCCTTTTCAATTTTTCTTTACACACCCTACCAAATTCATCCACCAACCTCTGAAACTTCTTTCAAAATTTCCCCCAAAAGCACAGTGTCATCAACTGTGACAATCCCACTTTGTATTTGTTTTTTTATTTTTTACCCCACACCTCTTGCCAAGCCCCGCATTCATTTTTTATAACCCCATCTATAAATATTTGAACAACCACGGCGACATCACACACCCTTTGTCAAAGGCCCATTTTTTACTGGGAAATAGCCCCTTCCCCCTCCTACACACCTAACCTGACCCTCACTACCCTCATAAAACTCTTCACTGTTTCGAACCTACCTCTATTCCGTACACCTGCAACATCTGCCACATTGCTCCCTATCCACCCAATCATACCTTTTCCAAATCCAAAATCCCACAAAACCTTTTTTTACCCTTATCCAAATACTGTTCACCTTTTGTTTCACAAACATTTGGGCTACACACCCTACCTTTCCTAAAGCCCTTGTTCATCTCATCCATTTCTGTTTTACTTTTAATTCTTTCAATAATAACTTACCATACACTTTACCAGGTACATAACAGATTTTCACCAAAATTTTTTGCACTTTTGTCCCCTTTCCTTATACAAAGGAACAATACACGCTTTTCCAAACCCCTGGGATTACCCCTTCCATACATTTTTTAAAATAAAGACCAACCACTCCAAAACTATATCCCCACCTGCTTTTAACATTTCTATCTTTATCCCACAATCCCAGCTGCCCCCCCCTTCATTCTACCCACACTCACAACGGGCCTTCCACACTCCTACAAGATGTTATTCCTTGCCCATATACAAATCACAGTTTTGTCTTCATCAACATTTAACAATCCTCAAAATTTTCCCCTCCATCTTCCGATCCCTCTAACCCCCATTTAATAACTCTCCCCCCCATTTTTAACGTCAACCATTTGTTCCAGGTTTCCCTCAACTTATTAACCCACCCAAAACTTTTTTTATTTTCAACAAAATTTGTTTATAACATCTCACCCCCCTCTCATTTTTTTTTTTTACATTCCACCACTTCTTTTAACCCCCTTTTTTTCTCCATATTCCTTCCCCCCTGCATCATTCTACTTTGTTTCTCATATGCTAACTTTTTTTCCTTATCTTTTTTGCATCATCATTCCACCAACGCTTTTCTTCCCCCCCGCACCCACCCCTGTAAACCCAAAAAATTTTGCTGAACACTCTAACACTACATTTTTAAAAACCCCATACATCCCCGACCCATTTCCTACACTCACTACCCATCTATCCTCCAATAGTTGTTTATATCTTTCCCTAACTGCCTCCTCTTTAGTTTATAAACCTTCACCTCTCTTTTCTTACTGCTTCTATTTTCCTTGTATCCCATCTTTTCCTTTTTTCCCCACTGTAGCTATAATAAAAAATGATCTGAATATCTGTGGCCCCATAAACATGTACATCTTAAGTCTACTCAACAGTCTTTTTTCTACCAATACGTAGTCCAACAAACTATTTATTACGCCCTACATCATATCTTGTATATTATTTATCCTCTTCTTAAAAAATGTATTAATACCCAGCCGAAAAAACCCTGAAGTCTGCCAATGCCATTAGAACAATTTACCCCCCCAAGGAAAATGTCGTAGTTTAGTCTATTTCAGACCCCCAAAATACTTTTCCACAAGATTACAAAATTATACTTACATAAAAGTACGATTTCCGGGGTTTTCAAACCCCACTGTACCATAACTAAATTTCTATACAAAGTTCAATCAAAGGGCCCCATTATCATTTACACCTGGCACCCCAAACTTACCTACCACACCCTCTCTACATGTTTCTCCTACTTAGCATTTGGGGCCCCACCACAATTACCCCCACTTGGTTCAAAAGTTCCTATACATTCGCTAACATTCCCAAAATCTCGCCTCCTCCACACCCCTTTTTCTCTCTATTATGACCACTTTTTGATCCACCCCATTTTAATCCACATAATCCTTGAATTTACACATTTACCCTCTTCTCCTTCCATAACTGGGGTCCTTTAATTTTCCCCTTTCCTTATCTAACTCTCTTGGGTACCCCGACTTAATCCCATTTATTTCTCCCCACTGAAACCCCCCCACCCTTCAGCTTTTTTTCGCTTAGGCCAGGACATCCCAAATTCTTTTCATTCATAACATCAGCAATCATCTCTTTTATCATCCGCACTACATCCCCGCACATTCAAAAAACCCAGTTTTATAAAGTTTCTTTTTCTTTTTTGTAAATTGTACAGGAGAAGGGGGTTTCTACCCCTTGCCCCGCATTTTAGCGCCTACACACCATGGTTTTCGGGAAAGATTCTTTCCCCTTCCCCATGGACAATAGAGAAAATAAAAAGAACAAAACATTAAAAAAAAAGAAAACCTAATTGATGCATGTCTGTGGGGAGTGGACCTAAAAGAAGTAGAAGTATCTAGATACATACCTGTATCCCCGTGTTTATGAGACAGAAAAAAACAACAGCAACCTACCAACATTAAAAAAGTTTGGTTTCTTTTCACATCCCCCAGGGCAGAATCCCGGGGGGTTGCTGTCTACCCCATTTTACTCATTGGAGTTTTTCAATTTTTACCAGTAAGTCCTCATAATAAGTAGTAGCAGGGAAAATTTTTATATGCCATAGAAGTCATTAACAAGAATCCTTTTTTTTTTTTTGGGACATCTTTACCCATGGCAAAGCCTGAAGAAACAAGTTTTGAATTTTATAGACGAATCCTTCATTTTGGGTTTTATTTTGGGGAAGTAAAAACCATCTGAAAAAAAAAGTAGAGAAAGTTTAAATTAGTGAAGCACAAGAATTGTTTAAAAAAAATACATTTCGTTTAAGAATATTACAAATATTAAAAAAAAGACTTAAAATTTGGGGTTAGTTAATATACGTATAACTGATGTTTTTTTTATTTAAGCAAAAATAAAGTAATTTTTTTACTTTGTTCCTTTTTTAAACACTGTAGAATAATCAGAATTAAATTTTTAACATAAATTAAGCTAATATTTTCCCATATCGGGTTTTTCTTTTTTTGTTAAGATTTTATTTTTCTTTTTGAAATTGTCCTGGTTAACGCCCGCCCACACAGGGGGGCCCGGGGGAAAAATTTTTCAAAGGAACTACACCTGTTGTCATGTTCCCTAGCAGTAAAGGTACCTGGGTATTAGCGACTGGGGGAGTCGCATCCTAGGGGACAAGATCGACCCAAGGAAATAAGACAGACAGTCCCATGACGACTGACTTTCTTGTTACCCTGGGGTAACCTCCGGGTTTAAAAAATATGAAAAAATTTCATTTATCTTAATAAATTTAGTGCATTCCCCTTTTCATCCCACTTGCACCTTATGTTTATGGAATCAAAGCATAGGAAGAAGATTTAAAAAGTTTGAGATATTAAATTTTTAAAAAATTTAGGGAAAATATAGTTTTTAATTGAAATAAAAGTTTAAGGCAATTTAAGGGGTTAAATTAAAATTTTTTCAAGAAAATCCATTAAAATGAAAATCTTTAAGTTTTTGTTGAATTCATAAAGTAAATTAAAGTTTTTTAATTTATCTAGCAAGTAATTTCATATATCTGGCCTTTTTTTTGATTAAATTTTTGGAAGTTCAGGCAAACCAAGAAATATCAAAGAGGTGTGAAAAAAGTGATGCCTTATGTTCTGTTACATTTTTTTTTTTGAAACAAAGTCAGCATCAATGTAATGTTTTAAGATTTTAGTCAAAAGTTGATGTATGGCATTAATATTTAGAGGTTTTGGATGGAAAAAAGGATAGTATGTTTTTGGGGATGATTAATTGGGTTTTATTTAATAGAACCAAAAAATTCCATAGGTGAGGGGTGGGTAAATGGGAGAGAAGTTTACTGTTAGTAGAGTTGTATAGATTGGGAAACAGGGAAATTTTTAGAGAGTAGCCTCCAGTTTCTTTAAACCCTTTTTTTCTTATTTTTTTTTAACACTGACAGATTCCTACGAGGTAGCGTGGCCCAAAAAGAACACTACAATCCCACTATCACTGCCTTGCCAGGGGCATGCTGACATTACTGCTCAGATGCCCCCAAACCACATCCCAACCCTCCTTGGGTGCGGGAACTATATTTCCCAACTTTCAGTAGCACTGTTAATGAGGAGCTCAAAAAGGGGCTCTGGGCTTGGGGCAAAGCCGTTTCACATGGCGGGGGCCTGGGTTCGATTCCCAGCCAGGGTAGAAACAGTGGCTGTTTCTTTTCACCCGTTGTTTATGTTCCCCCTCAGTAAAATGGGTACCCGGGGATGACGGTCTGGGTCACATCCTGGGACACTGACCTATTTTAAAAGCCCGCATAACAAGGGCTTTCTGTGTGTAGTATGTCATTGACGCAGCTAGGGTTGTATACCATGTGCATGTACTTGTAGTAAATAAAAAACAGTGGATCCTCGGTTTTCGCCCAACCGCCCAAAACTTGGCCCCAAGACCGAACTGGCCTATAACCGAAACAATATTTCCCATAAAAAAATTTTAATTACAATTAACCGTTTCCCGACAAAAAAATCAACAAAAAAAACATTTTTTTTTCAATTAAATAAATATTAATACCCTTTTTTGAAGACTAATGCTGGCATCTGGGAAAATAGGGGGGTTAGTGTTTGAAGGGGGAATCCTCGATAAAGACTTGTAAAAGTCCATTGGGGGTTTCTGCTCTTCTTTTTTTTTTAAAGCCACTAGGACCAGCTTTAGAGTCACTGGACCCGTCTAGAAAAATAACTGTCCAGAGTGCTCTGTTTCTGGCCCCTTTAAGATTTCCTGAAGTGGACAAGGTTTTTTTCACTAAACATTTCGAATGGCTTGTTTTAGCTTTGGGAAAGGGTGGTATTTTTAACAAAACTTTGCCCTCATTCCACTTTGTACAAATGTCCTTAATCAAGAAGAAGGCACCCTTCACCCCCCTTCCCCCTCCTTTCTGAAGCAAGTTCCTCAACTCTGGTCTGATGCTGTTGCAGAAAACCTCTTCCAGCTATTCAGTGGTTAGCTCTTCCCTGGTCCACCCAAATTTCCACATCCCGCCACTCACCTCCAACCCCGGGGGCTTGCCCAGTGCCACAATACCTTCCACAACAGGCACAGGGGCATCAGGGTCAGCCTCAAACCCTTCAAAATTCCTCTGTTGGAAAAACTCCACAATTTTTTTCCCAAACAA
>WNWK01047174.1:0-10000 GCA_009830355.1 Cherax destructor | reverse complement strand
CCTTTTTTCCAAACCATAAATGCCAAAAAAACCCTTTTTACCCTTATCTAAATACTGTTCACCTATATGTTTCACTGTAAACATTTTGGTCTACACCCCTCAAATTTTCCTAAACCCCCCTTTGTTCATTTTGCTATCCTGCTTTCTGTCTTACTTTTTAATTCTTTCAATAATAACTCACCATACACTTTACCAGGACACTCAACAATTCTCCCCCATAATTTTTGCACTCTTTTTGTCCCCTTTCCCTTTTTATAAAAAGGGAAAAAATACACGCTCTCTGCCAATCCCTAGGTCCCTTTACCCTTTCCATACATTTATTAAATAATAGCACTAACCACTCCAAACCATATCCCCACCTGCTTTTAACATTTCTATCTTTATCCCATCAATCCCAGCTGCCTTACCCCCTTTTCATTCTACCCACTGCCTCACAATTTTCCCCACACTCACAACTGGTTTTTCCACAATCCTACAAGATGTTATTCCCCCTTTGCCCTATACCCCAAATCCCCAGTTTCCCCTGTCTTCATCAACATTTAACAACTCATCAAAATTTTCCCCCTCCATCTTCCCAAAATTTAACTCTCCATTTAATAACCTCCTCTCCTATTTTTAACTGTCAAACCATTTGTTCCCTGGGCCCCCTCAATTTTATTAACCCACTCCAAAATTTTTTCTTTTTTCAACAAAATTTGTTGATAACATCTCACCCACCCCTTTTCATTTGCTCTTTTTTTTACATTGTTTCACCATTTCCTTAACCTCTCTTTTTCTCTCCTATACTCTTCCCTCCTTGCATCACTTCTACTTTGAAAAAATATATCAAACTAAACTTTTGGGACTTTAAATGTCTTATTTTATGTTAATATAGACATTTTCATTAATTCATCTATGATATTTTCTTCAAAATTTTTTAAAAAAAACACGTTAAAAAGCAAAAAAACATGATACATACACCCACAGAATAAAAATTTCCCGACAAATATGAGATTTGTTTACCCCCAACTTAGTAGGAGTGTCGGAAGAATTACGTTTTTCTAGTCAAACACTGAAGGATAACTGTAGAAAAATATTCCTTTCATATGGCATCACTTTTATTTTGGCTATTCACGAATTCTTGGGGGTTTTAAAGCGCTTTTTTTTATTATGATAATAAAAAATACAATCATTAACTCAAAAAATAGTGTGTTGCATGAGAATGGGAGTGCTGCTGTTTGTTTATTTTTACTAATTTGTACAACTTGTACAAAATTTAAAGAGTATTTGTATTGTGAGGTAATTATTATTATAAAAAAAAAATTTTTTTTGAGGAAAAAAGTTTCACAAACTTTTACAAACGTATGTGAATAAACCCCAAAAAGGGACACGTACACCGCATAAATTTCGCCTGACCGAGTGATCACCCATTTTACCGGGGTTCAGTTTGTTTTTTACCTTGCCTGAACTCCATATCTGGGCTTTCTCGTTTACCTTTCGTTAACTAGTTGGCCCCTTTTTTGCCCATGGCGTCTAACCCAGCTGTGATAAAAGAGGGTTTTATTTGGGGTTTAAAAATTTTAAACCGGGAACGGGATTTTTTGGTTATTTAGGTTCTCTACGCATATTCTGCGTAGAGAACCTAGGAAAACCCCAAAAAAAAGTCAGTTAAATGAGTTTAATCATTTCTAACTTGAATTTAAAAAGCAAGAAGCTTACTTTTTTCCCTGGGTCAAGGTATATGTTGATTGCTGAGATAGCCATTAAATACAGTTACATAAAAGCAGCATATGTGTAAAGAACCCGGGAATAACCCAAGAGTGCCGCTAACACTCTTGCTGGGAGTAATGCTGGGTGATTGCAAGTTAAAACCTATGATAATTTATCACTCAGAGAACCTTGGGGCCTAAAGAACCATAAAAGGTACCCTTTCCTGTTTATTAAAAATTCAATTCAAAGCTTGGATGACAAAATTGATTTTTTTCATAAATTGGTTCACAGACTATTTTAAGCCTAAAAGTTGGGGCCCACTGCAAGGAAAAAAAAAAATTTCCTTTTAATGTTTTACTTGTTTTAGACAATACCCTGCCACTCACCTCTCCCCACATCAATGTTAATACTTTTTAAATTTACTCTGTGTGTATCTTACTTTTTTTTTGTGTTTTTTTTTGCCTAGTGCTATTTTTCTAACTTAATATAAGTTAGTGTAAGCTTTTATGCATTTATAAGTGGAAAAAAAAGGCGTTTTGTTTTTTGGCGATATCTGCTTTAAGGCACAAGCCTGGAACCTAACCCCCTATAAGTGGGGCCCCACTGTAGTCAAAACACTGATAGGGGAACATTTTCACCTGCCAGGTCATTTACTATTGTCTAGAAGTATATACAAAGTATTTATAGGTCCCAGCAAATTTTTTGACACGCTGGCGCTGGGGTATATGGGAAAATCCTTAAACACAGTACAAGCAGTGTCACTCCACTGCTGACAGGGAAATGACACTTGATGATCCTTCATTTGGCTGTTTGTTTTCACTGTTACATATAAACATGTCTATCTGTTTGTGTCTGCCTGTCTATTTTTTCTGTCTGTCAATTTGTCTGTCTGTCAATTTGTCTGTCTATTTGTCTGTATCTGTCCAGCTCTGTCTCTGCTTTTCTGTCTGCCTTTTGTCCTTTTTCCCGTGTCTCTGTTCCGGTTGTCTGTCTGCTTCTCTCTCTTCTGATTCAGAACCAACAGGCAAACATGATGCAGAGATGCAGAGTCATCACATCTGATTCCCCGAACAAGTGAAAAAGCAATTTTCTTGCCAGTCATGCTTATTATGCCTTATATCTACAAGCACAGTATAGCACTTTGTCTGAATTTTTTTAGTTATCCTAGGTAATTTACACTATGTATAATATCTATTTATGTGTAAAAGTATCTGTGAGATAGAGACAGAGACATACAGAGACAGAGATAGAGATACATAGACAGGGGAGAGATAGAGATATATAGACAGGCAGAGATAGAGATACAAGGGCAGGCAAAATAGAGATTAACATAGACAGGCAGAGATAGATACAGATGGAGATAGAGACAGCCAAAATCAATCAGCCAGCCACCCGGCCTGCCAAACACGTATAACACATGTTCCCCGAATTGTTTCTTTTTACTTTTGGGCATAGGTTATAGGACATTTTTGGCAGGATAACACTACCAGTGGTATCAAAATTGAAAGGGTTTCACAAATGTTGCACATGGGTTATTATCGAGGTTTTTGATATTTCCTCGACCACTTGTGGCCACATTCACCCCAAAGCCACTAAACTCAGAGTCAGCATCACTTTCCACTTAAAAGGGGAGTGTTAATACAATTTACATCAGTGAATCCTTGGTGTTTGCCACTTTTGCTTTTAGCTAGCCTAATTGAACTGGTGCTCCCACAAGGCCAAGTGGTCCCAGATTTTTTTAATATTGCACACACCCCAAATGTTAAGACCCATTCTATACTGACCAGGCATCTCAGGCCAATCGTCCCCGATTTGGAGGCAGGAAAATAAAAAATTGATCTACGTTTTGGGCTAGTGGTAAGAATGCAGAGCTACATTTTGGGATTTAAGGGGGGTTAAAAGGGCGGAGTTCTGTTTCTAAACCACATCAGTAAAAAGAATTCATTGCTAATGAGGAGCATACTATAATGGTAGTGGGTTTGTGCCCAAACCCTCTTTTATATTGTTTTAATGTCACCCCAGTATCCCAACCCTTCAGCATCCCCACCTCCAGTATCTCCACCTCCAGTATCCCCCCCTTTAGTATCCCCCACCTCCAAATCTCCACCTCCAGTATCCCCACCTCCATTATCTCCACCCTCCAGATCTCCACCTCCAGTATCCCCACCTCCAGTATCCCCACCTCCAGTATCCCCACCTCCAGTATCTCCACTTTCCCGTATCCCCAACCCAGTATCTCCACCTCCACCTCTCTGACCAGTATTCATACCTTTTAATGCATAATTTGAGCTGATTTGCTCTATTCCCCGTTTATTACAATATACAGTAAAACTGTATAAACATTTAAAAAAATACCAGAAATGTTATAAATGGGGCCAAGGTGACATTAAAAAAAAATAAAGATGGTTGACAAAACCCACTACCATTATAGATGCTCCCTCTTGGGGACAAATTTGGATCGACGGGGGCTTAGGAATGGAACTCTGTCGTAAGGGGAGGAGAGGCTGTAATAAAAGCAAAAATAAATACCAGCACTGAAAAGTAAAAAAGTATGGTATGACATATCACTAGCCCGGGGAAAAGATCAAAATTCAAAATCTGATGACTACTGGATGTGCATCACTATCGACCATCATAAAGTCGAAATATCATAAGTTGATTCATGGTAAAAAAAGGAGCACTCTGTACATGCAAGTGTCGAGGAAGCATTTAGAAACACATAGGAATGACTTTTAATATACAGTGGACCCCCTTTTCACTGCTCCAAACTCCAAAAAATTATGTAAGTGTATTTTTGTAAGTGCTTTTAAGGGGTTTTTTTTGGGGGGCTAAAAGGACTAATCAATTTTTCATTATTCCTTTTAGGGGGAAAAAATTATTTGGAACAGCACTCAACAGCATTTGGAACAAAAAAATGACGTAATCCGGGGGGCCACCGTATAGATAAATTTAAAACTTGAGAACCAAAATTATCCCTAAGGGTAAAGTCAGATGAACTAACCTTTGGAAGGGATTCCACACAATCAGATCAGGGAAAACCACTTTCGGTAAAAACCCGGGGGATCTTTTTTCCCGACGTTCCCCAAAAGGGAGCCCATAACACGCAAACCCAGACTCGTAACCAAGCCCTTTAAAATAATTTTTTCCCCTTGACTTTTTTTTGTGCATAAGGGGAGGTTAAGCAAGGGGAGGTTATGCAAGGAGGGTTAACAAGGAAAGGTTAAGTAAAGAGAGGTTAAAAGGAGAGGTTAAGTAAGGAGGTTAAGTAAGGAGAGGTTATGCAAGGGGAAAAGGGTTTAAAAAAGAGAGGTTAAGTAAGGAGAGGAGCAAAAAGGGGGTTTTTGCGGGGAGGTTAAGTAAAGAGAGGTTAAGAAGGAGAGGTTGGGGAAGGAGGTGTTTTGGGGAAGTTAAGGAGAAATTAAATAAGGAGAGGTTAAGTAAGGGGAGGTTGTAAGGGGAGGTTAAGTAAAGAGAGGGTTAATAAGGAGAGGTTAAGTGGGAGGTTGTAAGGAGGTTAAGGGAGAGGTTAAGTAAGGGGAGGTTAAGTTTGGGGGGTTAAAAAGAGAGGTTAAAAGGAGAGGTTAAGTAAGGGGAGGTTAAGAAGGAGAGGTTGAAGGAGAGGCTACAAGGAAAGGTTGAAGGAGGGTTAAGGGAGAGGTTAAAAGGAGAGGTTTAAATAAGGAGAGGTTAAGTAAGGGGAGGTTAAAAAGAGAGGAAAAAGGAGAGGTTAAAAAGGGAGGTTAATGGGGAGGTTTAAGGAGAGGCTAACAAGGGGAGGCTAAGCAAGGAGAGGTTAACAAGGAGAGGTTAAGCAAGGGGAGATTAACAAGGGAGATTAAGGAGAGATTACAAGGAGAGGTTACAAGGAGAGAAAAAGGAGAGATTAACAAGGAGAGATTAAAAGGGGAGGTTCTAACGGGAGGTTCAAGGGGGGGTTAAGCAAGGGGAGGTTAATTTTTGATGAGGTTCCGATAGGTTAACTGGAGAGGTTTAACCAAAGAGGTTTTCAAGGGGAGGTTAAACCCAAAGGGGAGGTTAACAAGAGAGGTTAACCAAGGAGAGGTTAACAAGGGGTTTAAAAAGGAGAGGGAACCCAAAGGGGAGGTTAACCAAGGGGAGGTTAACCAAGGGGAGGTTAACTTACACATATTAAAGATGCAAGTAAACATACAATAACCACAAAAAAACAAACTTTTTTATTGATTCTTTTTCAAACTTTTAGAAAGAATTTTAGCCTGAATGAAGAGTTCCAAGCTCGGTAAAGAAAATAATAAAATACATTTTGTATAACTAGTAACTTTTTAAATGAAAGCAACGATTACAAAGTTTCAATAACTGGTTGGGTTTAGGGGAAATGGTCACCTTAGCATGTTCAACGTTTGGGAAAAAATCCCAGGTAAGGGCACCTCTCCGCATGATGGCCAAATTCTCCCCGCCTCAACTTGTGCTTTTCTTCACACCAGCCAGAGTTCATAAGTCTGGAAAAAAAATTTTCATATTTTCTTTTTTAAATTAAGACAATTACCAGAAAATTCTTCCTCCATAAGCCAAGCTACTTTAGAGGCAATAAATCCCCCGGGAGCAAGGGGAGTAATCCCTTCTGCTGTATAAATTACTAAATGTAAAAAAAAATTAGTTTTTTTTTTAGATCTTTCCCAGGGGGAGACTGCAGGTACAGGGACCCTTACTATTTGAAATTCTTCTTCCAGAATGTTGTTATGCTGTTTCTAAAGAATTTTTTCCCATAAGGAATGATGTTTTAAAATTTGATTAGTCCATTTAGACCCCCAAAAAAAAACTTTTAAAAAACACTTAAAAATAAACTTACATAAAAAGGGGGAGTTTGGGGGTTCGAATAGCGAGGTCCACTGACTTTGAAAAAAAATTTTGTGTAATTTTAAAATTATTTTTATTAGTTTATTTTTTAAAAACTGGTTTTCTCCCACCAATGGAGGGTGATCAAAAAAACTGATTCTTAAAAATATCTTGCCAGAAGTGTGCAAACATCACAATTTGAATGCCCCAAACTGAACATCCTTGCCCTCCTTAAAGAGCAAGCACCTACTTTTTCCCAAAATTTTGTCATAAATGTTTCCTTTTTAAAACTCCAAAGCATGTCAAATCCTTAGCTCTAAAAAAAAAAAGGCACAATACCCTGATTGGAATAATACACAAAAAAGGACATAGGAGACAAATTTTTGAAAGTTTCATGCCTTTTAAAACCCTTTAAATAAACACACTTTAGTTATGTTCAGTTAAAAATCACAGGAAGGATGGGGGAGCACAACTGTATGTGAGGGATACATATACTTTTATTTTTTTTTAACAATTTGATGCCCACCAAGACACGGTGACTTGAAAAAAAAGCACCACTTTCATCATCATTCACTCCATCACTGTCTTGCCAGAGGTGTGCCTAAATACAGTTAAAATAAACTGCAACATATTAACACTCCTTTCAGAGTGCAGGACTGTACCCCCTCCTTCAGAGTGCAGGCACTGTACTTCCTTTCAGAGTGCAGGCACTGTACTTCCCCTTTCAGAGTGCAGGCACTGTATTTCCCACCTCCGGGACTCAAGTCTGGCTAACTGGAGCAGACATCGCCAGGCAGAACACTATTTTTTTTCCACTTATAAATGCATATAACCTGGTAGGGTTGGTAGACAAACCGCCCAGGAGGTACTACCGTCCTCCCAAGGAGTGTAAAACAAAGCCGTAATTGTTTTATGAGGGTAGGATTGTTGTTTTTTCTGTCTCAAAACATGCAAGATTTCAGGTACATCTTGCTACTTCTACTTTCACTTGGTCACACTACACATTCATGTACAAGAATATATACACACCCCTCTGGGTTTTCTTTATTTTTTTCTAGCTTTTTCTTATTTTCCCCTTATCTCCATGGGGAAGTGGGAAAAGAATTCTTCCTCCGTAAACCATGGGGTCGAAGAGGCCCAAAATGCCTGAGCAAGGGGCAAACCCCCTTCTCCTGAATAAATTCAAAAAAAGGAGAAACTTTCGCTTCCTTTGGGCCACTCTGCCTCGGGGGGAAACGGTGACGGTTGAAAGGGAAGAAATGCAAAAAATGCCAGATAAAAGTTTACACTAACATGTATTGTTAGGGAAAGAACTAGGCAAAAAACAAAAAAAAAATACACACACAGTACACCATTGCTTACCTTAAAATATTTGTAGTCTTAATGATGGTGAAAGGGAGTAGTATTTATTGTAAGAAGTCAGGTGTGGTAGGTATGGTAACCACCGGGCCACCCCACCCACACGTAAAAAAGCATTTAAAGTCCCCCATAGCGAAAAAAATGCATATTCAGTACATTCATTACTTACCAAAAATATAGTGGACCCCCCAAAGCCATAATTCATTCCAGAAGGCTGTTCAAGTCCCATTACCAACAATTTTTTCCCTTTTAAGGGAAAAAAATGTAAAAGATTAGTCCTTTCAGCCCCCCAAAATACACATACAAAAGCATTTACAATAAAACTTACAAAATTGTTCGATTTCCAGGTGACCAAATTTGGGGGTCCACTGTATTTGTAGTTTTAAGTAGGGTGAAAGGTAGTAAATTTTTTTGTAGGGTCAGGTGGGAGGTATGGAGCCAGCCAGGGCCCCCCAACCCACACATAATTCACGATATTTAAACTGACCTAGAGCAATAAAATGCATATACAGGGGACCCCCGACGCCCAAAACCGAAAAATTTTTAATGTTTTTTTAAAGTGTTTTTTTTTTGGGGCAAAAGGACAAATTAATTTACATTATTCCTTAAGGGTTTTTTGGTAATGGCATTGAAACATTCTGGAACAATGGCCAACCGGGGTCCACTGTAAACAGGGCCCCCCGGTTTACGTAAATTGCCCAGAATGCTGTTCAAGACCATTCCCAAAATGAATTTTTTCCCCATAAGGAAAAATAAAAATTAGCCCCCCAAAAATACATTACAAAAGACTTAAAAAAATACACTTACAAAATTGTTCGTTTTTGGGAGCCAACATTAACGGGGGGTCCATTTACACAGACACTCAATACTTATTTAAAGTATTTGTAGTCTTAACCCTTTGACTGTTTCGGGCGTATAAAACTTTTTTAGGGCCATTTTTTTCGATATAAAACGCCAAACAGCGGCTTCAAATAAAACGAGAGGGGGCCCAATGAGAAATGGGTCTGTGTGGTCAGTGTGCACAGTATAAAAAACCTCAACCAGTACAAGAGAAAAAAAACTAACCTTTTTTTTTGGATTAAAACGCCATTTTGGGGTTTATTTTCGTATAGTTTTTTGGTTGTTTTCTTTTATGGTCTCATTTGATATAATGGACAAAACATAGAAATATAGATGATTGTGATTAGTCTTATGATGAAAAGACCTTGAAATTGAGCTCAAAGTAGGGGAAATGTTCGATTTTTGCAAATGTTCAAGAGAAACAAATCACGCCAGGCTAATACAATAATTGGAGTCTAATATTCTTTCACAAGTGCACTAAATTTTTTATACTGTTTTCTAATGCAATAGTTCATAATAAATCTTCATTTTTTATGGAATAAAAATTGAAATATAAACCAAAAATTAATAAAGAGGAGCCAAAGATGACAAGAACAGATAAATCTTTTTTAGTGGAAAAGTCTGCATTGTTTATTCTGGGCATATTTTGAAATTGACAACTTTTTTTTTTCTTCTTGAAATTGGCCAAACCCAAATTTTATGACTTATTGGGTAGTTGAAACGGAAATTGGTTTTTGACCAATCGATAGAACAAATGGAGTTCTAAAGAAATATCTATGCTTTTGGGCGACTGGATTAATGGAATTGGCCGAAAAAAGGGGTCAAAGTCCAAATTTGGGTGCATATATATTGCTGAGATCATAACTTCATGAGATAATTCCATGAGTTTTAAAAAAAATTTAAATTTTCGTGTTTTACCATCGGGGAAAAGATTTTTTATCATTTCAAAAAAAATTTTATTTTTTTTTTAAATTTTTCACAAAGGGGCACCTGGATTGAGGGTTCACAGTCAAAGGTTAATATTGGGTGAGAGGTGAGAAAAGATGCAAAAAAAATGAACGAGAGAGAGAGAGAGAACAAGAAATGGGGGAGGAGAGAGATGTGGAGTTATGTAAAAAAGCAGAAAATGCGCTGGTTTTGGTTTTAAAAAGTAACATCTCAAATTTAAAGTTAATTTATTCTGTGTGGGGTATTTTTATGTTTATACACTACAGGGGAAACTTTTTTAGGCAGGTACACATATCAAAGAATAAAGAAGAATATATAAAACAGAAATAACTTTAAAACACTTTTTTGG
>WNWK01047173.1:0-14032 GCA_009830355.1 Cherax destructor | reverse complement strand
AACAGTAACAGGCACCTAAATTAGAAACAACAATATAAAAAATGAAAAAACCAACACCATAAACATGGATATGTGTGATAACCCACCACCTGAACCCCACACTATTTTCAAAATAAAAACCCTAACCATACGTACACAAGAAAATTGTTACATATAAAAACCATGCACAACATGTCACATGGTATATGCAAAACTAAATAACAACAAACCTTTATGAAAAGTTAATATACAATGAAACATGTCTATATAATGCCTTGAACATACATGGTCATCTTAAAGTACAAGTAACCCACTGAAAACCTGTCATTTAACACAATTATTAAAACTCCTACTTTTACAAACCTACCACGAAAATCTTCATACAAGGCCAAAGAACTTACTGTACATAGACAATAGTGATTAAGCATATAATACACAGGGACAAGAG
Organism: Cherax destructor; assembly: GCA_009830355.1. Lineage (NCBI taxonomy): Eukaryota > Metazoa > Arthropoda > Malacostraca > Decapoda > Parastacidae > Cherax > Cherax destructor. Next base: position 13,605 of record WNWK01047173.1, on the reverse strand, counting down.
TTAATACCTCTCAATATACCCCCCATGTGCATTATATTATGTCCTCCAGCTATCATCCTCTTAACTACCGTCACTATTACAGTTACTAACCCTATACATCCAAATAATAACTTGGGACCTCTTAACACAGACCTCCAATAGCCAACTGCCATTGTCCCTTCAAAACATTTAGTACAAACAATATAACAATTAATCCGGCCCTGTTAATGAAAACTCATATATTTAAGAACAAAGTGTATGTTCCTAGCATTTAGAAACATTGAATATTCCATGATACAACACATTACATTAATCCTACCCTTAAACTTTACAACTTCCACATTGTTATATGTATATTAACAACATTGCAAGGACCTTCATGCAAACATATGAAAAATTTTGTTTTGCAACCTCGCACATGTGAACAAACCCTATAATTCCTAACACAACAATAGGTACATACTCCTTAGATGACTTGCCTCATCACATTAAACCAAGAGCACTGAAACGAAACCAACCTCCAACCTCTTCCCCTGACCTAACTATACCACCCTCCTCACACTCCCCACCTATTCCACCCCCCCCCAACTCCCCCACCAACGTGTAACCTACCCTACCCACCAGACCACCCCCCTCCCAAGCTACCCTAAACTCCAACCTAAACTCCTCAACAAAACTAGGCAGCCCCTCCCTTTCACCTTATCATGCTTAATAACCAATGTACTGTGAAATCCCGATAAACACTTGGAAAATCCCTCTCCCATACCCTCCCATACAGGCTTTTATTACGACATTTTGTTCTATAAAACCCTGCTGCTAACGCCCTTATTCTTACATCACTTCTCACCTCCCTCATTCCCCACGATATATGAATGTAATCCAAAACTAAATAAGACATTGCCCTTTGTACGCTTTCCGAAAACTGCCCCACGTCCAAACTTAACGCCCGTAGAGCTGACACACCTCTTCCCCCTATTCTTCTCAACACTTCACCAAACCATGCACATACCCCTGTAAGACCCTCGCAAAAATATACAGCGTGAAAAGCCGTATCTAGTTCCCCGCACCTGACACACCTACCATCCCCAACTATTCCCATGACAAATAACTGAGCCCTCGACGCTAAGATTCCATGTAGAAATCTAAACCCTGTATCTCTGACCCTCGGGTTCAATTTCAACTTTTCAACCACCCCAGGTTCTACCCCAATTATACAACGGAAAATTCACCCTTCCCTTCACCTCCAACACCCCTTGTCCTATCCTATCCAGCCGACTCACCCTAATAGCACCTGGATCTCGCAATACCATCAAACCTCTCAGAATTTCCTCACACTTCAATAACTCCTTCCCCCCCCACCACCTGCGTACCTCCCTCATCACCTCCCCTACTCTCCTGCCTCCCACCCCTCCCCCCCGTAAAAACTCATGCCTCACGAACACACTCCTAAGCCTACACCTTAAGGGTAACAACCCTACACCCCCCCAACGTACCTTAGTTTCCACCACCTCTCTACACAGCCAATGCCTTCCATGCCCCCATACAAACTTTAACACACTTTGCAATAATCTTCTCACATCAACCTCCAAAAGGGGAAAGACCGCCGCACAAAACCATACTTTACTGTACACTAATACATTCACGACAACTGCCCTTTGCAACAAAGTAACCTCCCCTACTCCCCAACCCATCATCCTATGTATTGCCGCCTCCACTACCATTCTCGAGTTTACTTCCCTCGCTACCAAAGTGTTCGCACTAAACACTATTCCACAAATCTTTAATGTATCAACACAACCCCATCCCTCCCTCACCCCCAACGCTCCCCCCGTCCAATTCCCCACCTCCAGTAGATTAGATTTTCCTCTATTCACCCTCATTCCCGTCGCCCTTCCAAAAAAATCTACTAGCCCATTCACCATGCTCAATTGCTGCTCTGACGATACCAAAACGTTAGTATCGTCCACATAACCTACAATTCCTACCCCATCCACTTTATTCTCCCCCCCCTCACTTAATCCCTCCTCCACTAACCTATAAAAGGGATCCTGTAAGCAGGCAAACAGGATCTGCGACAGTGGACAACCCTGTCGCAGACCCCTCTCCATACTCACCGCCTCCCCTACCCTCCCATTTATTTGCACTCTGAACTTAGCCCCTCATACAAAGTACGTACCCAACTCACCACTTCCTTCCCAAAACCCTGTTTCCCCAAAATATCATACAGTATTTCTCTATCCACTCTATCATATGCTCTCTGCCAGTCCAGGCCCAACACGCCTCCTGTTCGACTCTCATCTATAAACCTCTTGATACGTCTATGCCCCGTCATTATACTCCTTCCAGGTACTCCCAATTGTCCCTCATGCAACATGTTCCCCAAACCCCTCTTTATTCTATTCGCTAAAATCTTTGCAAAAATTTTATAGTCAGTATTCATCAAAGCTATTCCCCTATAATCACTTAACCTCCTCGAATTCTTCCCTTTCGCTACCAACACAACCACCCCAGTTCTCATACTTTCCCCCATTATTCCCTCCCCTTTCAACTCATTTACTACCCTCACTAACATCTCTTTTAACACCTGCCAATGCTTTACATACAATTCCCCTGGCAACCCATCTGATCCAGGTGATTTTCCCATCCGTAGACCTTTAATTGCTTCCCATACTTCCTCCTCAGTTATCTCTCCCTCACAAGCCTGCCTATCCTCATCACTCAAACACTTCCTAATTCCACGTAAAATCCCTTCACTTGCCTCTAAATCCTTTTCTTCCCTTCCATAAGTTTTCCTATACCAACACTCTGCATATCCTCCTATACCCTCTGTTGTCCTCAACTCTCGCCCCTCCTCATAACCCCCCATTCCCTCCTCTACCTTTATAGACGAGATCAACATACTAGCCCGCCTCCTTTGAAAATGCCTCAGAACCATCTTCGACGCTTTGTTACCCCATAATACCTCCTCCAAACCACTCCTAAGTCTTAAAGCCTGAAACCGTTCCTCCTGTATCTCCCTTAGTCTGTTTCGCAAAACCCCAACCTCTTCGCTAGACCTTCCCCCCCAATCCCCCCCATAACACCCACTCAACAAACCTTCCAAATACCTCTGATATCCATACCTATACCTCGCCTCCTCACCCCCCACCCGCTGGTAAAACTTCCTGATTTCCGGTTTACCTCTCTCATCCCACCACTTCGCTACCTTTACCTTCAACTCCCTTCCCTCCCTCCACATCTCCCTCCACCACCCCTCAAAATCTTCATCATCCCCATCTCTCTCCAACAATCTCGTATTTAATTTCCAATAACTCTGGTACACCCTGACAGCTCCTTCCCATCCCCCTTCAAACAAAACTCCTCGATGGTCCGAAAAACCAACATCAATACACTCCACCTTTTCCACAACCACTGCTTTCGTCACATATACTCTGTCCAAACGAGCAGCATAATTCTTCCTATAGAAAGTGTAGTCTACCGGTTCCCCCCTCCCTCCCACCACATCCACCACCCCCACCGCATTCAAGACCTCTCGTAATGAACCCAGCACACACCCGGTCCCCCTTGGTTCTACATCCCTAACCCTTATCACACTATTCCAATCCCCTGCTATGACAGTGACGTGAGGTAGTCCCCGGAAAGCATAAGTTAACTCATTATTAATAAAATCATCTTTAATACGCTTATTCGCCACAGCCGGGAGATACACTCCCAAAAAGCTAACCTGTACTCCTCCCCAATCTCCATTCACTCGAACTACCCTTCCCCCCACCTCCTCCCATGATGACAAGGTGAAAGGGCTGGTCTCCCTAATCCCCACCAACACACCCCCTTTGAACAACCTAGCACTGCCAGCAAAAACTTGATAACCCTTTATTACTATCTCCTCCCCCTGCCTAAAATTGTGTTCTTGAAAAAACACTACATCTACCCTCCATCGCATTAACGTTATCTCAACCCATTTGCGTTTGACCTCATTTCTGAGGCCATTTACGTTCATTGTCACACACCTGAAGTGAACGGTTGGGGTTTTCCTGTCGATTTCAGTGCTCGTTTGTCAATCTTAACCATCGTTGCACCATCATTCCCTCCCTTCCCCTTTCCCTCCCCCTTTAATACTCTTGGTGCTCCATTTCCCTTCACCCGACACCCTTTACCCTGCACCACCTCAGCCCACATCTTTTTGCCAGGCCTCTGAGCTGCAGTTAACACATCCTCATCTGTATCATCCCCAGGTCGTTTCCTAGATTCTCCCTTTTCCACCGGTATCTCCATGTCCTCTTCCCTGTGAATTTCAGCCTCTACAACTGTCACATTTACTGAAGCCTCTGCACCAATTCCACCACTTCTCATAACCTCACCCGTCTCCGTAGCTCTCATAACATCCTCTCCTTGCCCAACCACACCCACCTCCTCTGAAATATCATCCAGTAATAAGGGTGCACTACCAATGAATTCATGCAAATCCTGCAGAATAGCTGCTTCCTCACCCTCACCACGCTGACTCTCATCCATGGTCATGCCTTGCGCTGCAGTCACCTCCAGCGTCACATCTGAAATCAAGGCAACAGCCTGCTGTTGCTTCTCCTCCTGATCCACCTCCGCACTCCACGATTGTTGTTGATTCCCGTTCTTCTTCTTCCCGTCGCTCTGCTCCACCAATCCAACCTCCGAAGATGTCCTGTCATCCAAGCTGGTCACGGCACGTACCTCCTCCCTCCGATCTCCAACACGCCTACGTGCACAGTCCGCCGCTATGTGTCCTGGTTGATCGCACAACCGACATGTCCTCACCTGGCCGACATAAGTTACATAAACCTGGGTGCGAAGGCGTCCATTAGAATGTAGGATGGTACAGGTTTCCTTAATGTCATTTTCACATTATAAGTGCCCTCGAGCATGCCAGCGTACAAACCATTCATCCAACGGCCCACGTTGACTGCATGTATCACACCATACTGTTTCAAAACATCCTGAATGTCCGTCGCACTCGCCTCGAATGGGACATGACGGAGTTTCAACCACTTATATGTGGCTGAAATATCCTTAACACATACCTCTACACCTTGCATGACGACCTTCCGCTTGTCCTGGTACATGTCGACGATCCTTTCGTAAGCTGCTGTACAGGCGAATTTTACAAGGATCCTCCTTGCCCCATTGAGGGCAATGCCGTATAACTCTGAATGTTGTATGCCCAGAGTGTCACGAAGTATGGCAGGCAGTAAAATCTCTGCGTTCGATGGGTAAACTGCTCCTTGTAGTAGTTCAATACCCACAGTATTCACCCGGCGTCTGTAACCATCCGCCATGATGAGAAAGAAGTTGCACCAGGTCAACTCCAGGGGGCTCCACCAGACACCCGCACACAACCAAGGCTGGGCGTGGAATATACGGCTATCTAGCGCATACAAGAGCATTAATGTCTAGTTTCTCCCTGAACGACCTCTGACCCAGAGCTGGCTAGAGGCATGTCCGTGACTCATTGTATTTACACGTACAAAGCCATCAAAAACTTATACTCTTTCACAACAACAAAAATAATTACTCGCCTCAAAAAAAAAAGAAAAAAAAGGGACAAATGTTTGACTAGCCAGAGAGATTATAATCAGAAATGATACAATCAGTACAATTTGTTTCCTGTACATAATATTGTTGGCTGAGTCAGCCAACACTGCCACACTAATATCAACAACTTCTTGTCTTTGTGCTCCTTACACACGAGTTACAGGAAGTGTGTATTAACAGAGTTTTAATACATGCATTTGACACTAAGCAGCATGGAGGATTATGAGAGGTGAGTGAGTCAGCAGCCACAACATGAGTCAGTGATGTACATAAAAGCCTCCCCTGGACTCCTTCTTAAACAAGTTTAGCCAAACAAATGCATTTTTTTTTTTTTGTGAATATAACAATGAAAGTGGAGGTAGACCAGATTCGTCGACACTCTTGTTGTATTTTATTTACCAATGAAATCTGATACACCACATGTATGATAATTATCATACATGTGGTGTACATAAATTATAATTTATGTACGTGTACCTGAATACACTTACACACTGTGGCGAGCTCCACTCTTAAAAATATGAGGACATTTCGGTGTAAGGGTTATTCAGGGTGTGGTAGACAAGTGTCAAGCAGGACACTCCATCCTGAGTGATAATGTATGACGATAACCATCCTCCATGATGAGTCAAACTAATCATACCACGGGTGGGGTTAGAACCCGCGATCAGAGAGTCTCAAAACTCCAGACCGACTCGTGAGTCGAGTCAAACTAATGTACAGGTACAATCCAGGCAGATTAGGTGTCCCTTTAATGATTGTGGTACAGGTGTCGGCAGCCGCAGTTGGGAGATAAACTGTGATATATGTGAAGGGTGGGTGCTAGTAAGGTGCATGGATAAAATTAGTGACAATGTATATGATGGACTAGTCTGTAATGCATGCACAGATCAACGTGAGACCATAGAAACAATACAATTACCTCAACTAACACCAGACAAATGTTTACACCGTACTAAGACGCGTAAGAACAGTAAACATCTTATGTAAAGCGTGGAATGAGTATGTGCATTATGGTTGTATGTTTAGTCATGTTAATGTTTGTAACATGCACTCTAACCCAGTATAAAATCAAATAATGTAATTTATTTCTGTTTGGGGTCCTTGTAGTTGCACTATGTGGTGAATCTTATTTTGTTTATAAACAAGATACAGCAGGAATTGTATTTAAATCATACATACACACAAAAAAAATATAATTTATCCTTACGCATTCATTTGACTCACGAAATCGTAATAACAAGCACTGGCCTGCAGTTCCACCACTCACTCGCCGTAGGTTTAAACCCCAACCGTTCTGTGGTTTGTATTCATTTGATTACAAAAAAATAAAAATACGTTTTCTACAAATTCCCGACAGTGAGGAAACTTTTGGCATTATTAGCTCTCGGGACTGATACCTTCACCCAGTACTTCAATACTTCCATATTGTCCGGAATTTCCTTTTACACAGTAATTTTTTATTTTTGCCTAGCATTTGACTACCACCAATTAAACTGGATTGTCTCACACAATGGCATTATAAATTTTTCCCCTGGGATAGGACCTAGAGCAATCGTTTAACAGTACTATCACCTGTTTACTTGCAAGTTAACATGGACAGCGGGTGTAAGGAGACACAAGGTAATTTCCCTGGGCCCGGAAATCTAACCCGCAGCCTTTCGATTGTGAAGCAAATGCTGTCTAACCACTGTAAGTTTATTCAGGTACAGGTACACATAAATACAGTTACACAAATTATCATACTTTGTAACATATGTGTAAATTACCTAGGGTAACCCCCCCAAAAAGTGACTTATTTCCATTGGGGTTGTGGGGTCCCCCGGACACTACCCGACGATTCAGAAGGTGCAATACCTGCACCTCTGTAGATACAGTAATGGTGAAGTTACACATAATTTGGAAAATAAATATTAAATCCTGACAACGGCATTGAGCGTAATAATAATAACCTTTATAACTACGAGTACAGTGTATACAGACCTATCTAACATTAATGACACACTATATAGAAAGTCCCTTGTTATGTAGAGCATTTTGATCAAATTAAGTCAATTTTGTCCCCAGGATGCGACCCACACCAGTCGGCTAACACCCAGATACCTATTTTACTGATAGGTGAACAGGGACAACAGGTGTCCTAAGGACCTCAATATGTGAGCTAAGTGCACTACCAACCGAGCTACGGGTTAGTTTAATATCTTTATCATGCACCCCATACCCATCCTGTGGACGGTACTTAAAAAGATTACAGAGGTACATAATGGGTCCAGGGACTGGACCGCAAAGTTTTGATAGCTGAATAAGTTACAGAGGTACTGGACCATTCACACGTCTACACCTGATCACAACTGCAATGAGTTATTAATGCAAATATAAGCAAAGTCAGGATATTTTTCCAGGATGGTTTGTAATATTCCACTGAGGATAAAATCCTTTGATATATCTTGAACATTTCTGAGTGAGTTGTCTCGGAATTCATTAATTTGATCGCACTCCAGTACATTATGACGCAAGGTGTGACGCACTCCAGTACATAATGACGCAAGGTGTGGCACACTCCAGTACATAATGACGCAAGGTGTGACGCACTCCAGTACATTATGACGCAAGGTGTGACGCACTCCAGTACATAATGACGCAAGGTGTGACAATTGTCCATTTGGTAAAGTTTAGCATTCGTCGCTCAACCTTGGTGTCGAGCGGACGTGCGACTAGCCTGCCTCTACCGGCGCCTTGTGACATTGTTGTTTTCACAACATGGCGCAGTTGGGTCGTCGCCGAGTTAACACTGTGTGTATCCAGATGATTCGTGGGGCTGTGTCGGGCCAGAATGCTTCTGTTCTACTGACTACCATGTATGCGCGACGTCTACGGATTGGAGAATGACGATTTGTGTGGTGTGGCTATAAATGGTGCATATAGATTCTTCATTAAGCTTCGCACTGCCGATGTGTATGAGAGGATTGTCGCCAGGTTTCAGGAAGTACCTGTGGATGTGAATTCGGCAGTAACGGTGTGTCTTCATGACGTATCCAGGTACTACGTTTGGGTCAAGGTCCGTAATTGTCCATTTGAGGCGACGGAGGCTGATTTGAGAACAGTTTTTGAGAGATATGGAACTGTTCATACGGCGCGTGGGCAGGTGGTCGGAAGGGATGTTTCAAGGTCTGCTGGAGGAACGTTTACGTTAAAAATGACGTTACGCCATCCCATCCCTTCCTACATACTGTTGGAGGACTTCAGGACTCAAGTCATGGTTACCTATGCGGGGCACGTCGTACATGCAGGTTGTGTGGGGCCTATGATCATATGGCTGTGCAGTGTGGTAAAGGACGGGCCCAAAGGATGTTGGACATCAACGAGTCTTCGGTGCATCGTACGGAGGAGAGTGGGTCGGCCAACCCTATGTCGGGTGCAAGTTGGAGTGCTGAGGTGGACAGGTCGGAATCTTTGGAGGATGGATGTGCGACCTTACCAGGGGTACCGAATCATCTGTCCGGGAGTCTGGAGCCGTGGGAGGAGTATCGGCTGATGAGAGGGTAGCAGAGGGCGTTTGCTACAGTGTTGCAGGACCTTTTGGGCACCCCAGGTCAGGTGTGTGTGGACGAACCTGCAGCTGCCTTGGGTCAGCGGGGGACAGGAAGCTGAGGTGGGTGGCCTCTCTGGGGCTAGTGCTCAGCCGCAGGACAGCTGCTTCACGTGGAGGCGGAGGTGCACTTCGATGGCCTCCAGGAGGTGGGTATGGAGGAAGAAAGTGCGTCACGGAAGAGAGCGGCCCAGTCTGATACGGACGACGTGCTCACACCGGCGCAACGTCCGGGTAAGAAGATGTGGGCTGATGTAGCGAGGGGTGATGTTGGAGGTCCCAAGGGACAGAGACTCTTGAAAGGTGGTACCCGAGACTCTGGGAGTGACCGTGGTGGCACTCGGGGGAAAGGGGATCGGCAAGTGCCAGTGCCTAAAGGAAAACCCCCTCTGTCGGTTTCAAGTGCTTTACCGTGAATATTAATGGTTTGTGTGATAAGATGAAGCGTGAATGGTTTCGTGGGTATTTGGTGAGGTATGGTATAGACGTGGTTTGTACAGGAACATAACCACAAGTATGGTTGTCAGTTACTGATTGAAGGATACACTGTTTACGCTGCACACTCCTTGAGATTGAAAGGGGGTGTGGCGATATTAATTAGGGAGACTAGCCCGTTTGTTGTCCATCACAGTGAGGAGGGAGGGAGGGGCGGGTCATACGGGTGGATGGATCATGGGGAGGGATCGGGTGTCCTTTGTGTGTATTTATGGTCCGGCGGAAGGGATGGTAGGGTAAAGACTGATTTTGTGAGGGATGTGTTAGTTTATCACCTACGATCGCTACCTGGGGTTGCGGTGGTGGGTGGTGATTGGAACTGTGTGACACGTCGTAGAGACGTGGAACCAAGGGGGCAGGGTATTGTTCGGTTTTTGCGGGGGGATCTGTTACATGGTGTGGGGTTGGTGGATGTGGGGGGGTGCTGCAGGGGACGTGGAGCACACTTTTTGTGGGGAGGGGTTATGCTGCTCGGCTGGATCGGTTATATGTGACTAGGGGGGCGGAAGTGAGGAGGGTGTGTGTGTTGGATGTGGTTTCCGGACCACAGGGGGGTTTTGTTGGATTTGGGGTGGGAGGGGTTGCCTCGCAGGTACGGGAGTTATTGGAAATTAAATGTCCGGTTGCTTCAAGAGGGAATGGGGAGGGGATACTTTTGGGGGGTTTGTGGGACAGGTTGTGGCCCGGGGTGCGTGTGGATGGGGATTTGTTACTCTGGTGGGACAATGTGGCTAAGGGCAGATAAGGGACTTCTATGTTGGGCGGGGAGGGAGGATAATCAGTTTGCGTATGGACTTATTAGGTATTTGGAGGGACAGTTAAGGGATTGTTATGGGAAGGAGGGGGGGAAGTGCGGGTTACCCTGTTGGGGAAATGGGGGTTGAAAGATAAATTCGGGTTTTGCAAAATGAAAGGTTTGATGCTGCAAGGGTGGCGGGTGGGTTAGAGGAGGTGGTATGGGGTGACAAGCCGTCGGCATGTCCTGCGGGCCGGCGTGGCGTCGGCGACAAAAATTGTGGGTTGTGTGTGCAGGAGGACTTGGGAGGGTATAGGGTGGGGGCAGAGTTGGTTACGACAGAGGGCAGGGGGCCGGTATGTGGATGGGTGGTATGGGTCGTTTTGAGGAGGCGGGGGTGCAGGAGGAGGCTTTAAGGGATATGGGTGGTTGGGTGCAATGTGGACTTGAAAAGGGGGATAGGGAGGGTTGAGTGGTGATATAGTGGAGGATGAAGTGGGGGCGGCCTTGATGGGTATGAGCGGGTGGCGCCGGGATGAGCCGGATTCCAGTGTTTTTTATATACAGCATTGGGGGTTTTAAAGGGGTTTTTTAGTGCGGTTGTTAAATGTCATGAAAAAGGGGGGTGTCTTGGGGATTCACAGTCTACGCTATTGTGGTTATGGTCCCAAAAAGGGGACTAGTCGGGCGACGGTGGGGGACTATAGGACTATTTTTTTTAAATGTAGGACTATAAGTTATTTGCGAAAATATTAGGCAATCGTTGAAAAGGGTCTTAGATAAGGTTATTGTTGGGAGTCAATATGAGTGCCGGGAAGGTCTATGTACGTGGGGCATGGGGTTGTCGGGGTTTATCGAGTAGGCAGAAGGAGGGAGGGGTGTTAGCACTGGATTGGAGGCAGCGTATGATAGTGCTAACACCCCCTCCCTCTCTTACTCAGTAAACAATCCCGCTCTATCTTCTTCGACTATTCCCGCACAAGACACTTTCCATCTTGCCTAAATTTCCAAAAATCTTATAGTCCGGGAGGAAATGTCTAAATCTCACCGTCATCAGCTGTCTGCTAACACAAAACAAATAGTCCCAAGATTTTATGACATTTAACGAAAAATTTGCACCCAAGCTAAAAAAATCACTCTTCCAGTGCATCCGCGCCCCCTTACCCCTGCTCATACCCATCAGGCCGTCCACACTTCATCCTCACTATATCACCACCCAACCCCCCCCTATCCCCCTTCTCAATCCCTTGCACCCAACCACCCATATGCCCAAGCCTCCTCCTGCACCCCTCCGCTCCCCCCTTACGACCCATACCACCCATCCACATACCGTCCCATGCCCTCTGTCTGCCAACTCTTGCCCCCCCCTATACCCTCCCAAGTCCTCTGCACACACAACCTTACAATTTCTGTCCCCTCGCGCCTTGCCTGCCCCCCCCAGGCCTCCGACGGCTTTTACCCTACCACCTCCTCTAACCCACCCGCCACCCTTGCAGCATCAAACCTTTTATTTCAAACCCCAATTTTTTCTTTCAACCCCTCTATTTCCACAACAGGGTAACCCGCACTTACATCCTCTCCCTTTATCCCCTTTGTCCCCCCAAATACCTAATAAAATCCCTACGCAAACTGATTATCCTCCCCCCCCCGTCTAACATAGAAGTCCCTTATCTTGCCCTTAAGCCACATTGTCCCACCAGAGTAAAAAACCCCATCCACACGCACCTCGGACCCCAACCCTTCTAAACCCCCAAACGTATCCCCCCCCATTTCCCCCTTGAAGCAACCGGACATTTAATTTCCAATAACTCCCCTACCTGAGGCAACCCCTCCCACCCAAAAACCACCAAACCCCCCGTGGTCGAAAAAACCACATCAACACACACACCCTCCTCACTTCCTTTTCTAGTCACATATAACGATCACCAGCATAACCTCTCCTCCAAAAAGTGTGCTCCCGTCCCCTCGCCACCCCCATCCCCCCAACCCCACCATGTAACAGATCAACCAAAATACCCCGCCCCCTTGGTTCCCCGTCTCTCGGCGTGTCACACAGTTCAATCACCCCCACCACCGCAATCGCAGGTAGCGATCGTAGGTGATAACTAACACATCCTCACAAAATCAGTCTTTCCCTCCATCCGCTTCCGGGATATAAATTTCACACAAGGAAACCCCTCCCCCCCCCATGATCCATCCACCCTTTTGGCCCCTCCCTCCCTCCTCACTGTGATGGACAGGCTAATCTCCCTAATTAATAAAAACCCCTTTCAATCTCAGGAGTGTGCAGCGTAAACAGTGTATCCTTCAATCAGTAACTGACAACCATACTTGTGGTTATGTTCCTTACAAAAACCCTTATACCATACCCCCCAAAAAAACGAAACCATTCACCTTCATCTTATCACACAAACCATTAAATTCACGGTAAAAAAACTTGAAACCCCCAGGGGTTTCCTTTGGGACTGGCACTTGGCCCCTTTTCCCCAGTGCCCGGGGCCCCCCAGGTCCCGGGACCACCTTTGGGCCGCCCGGGGGCCCCAAACCCCCTCGCCATCAGCCCACATCTTCACCCCGGCGTTTTCCCGGGTGAGCGTCGTCCGTATCCCAAATGGGCCGTCTCTTCCGTGCACTTTCTTCCTCCTACCCCCCCCGGCCATCAGGACCCCGCCTCCCCTAAACGCGCCTGCGCGGGCACTACCCCAGGAGGCCACCCCCTCAGCTTCCCTGTCCCCCCTGCTCCGGCAGCTGCAGGTTCGCCACCACCTGACCTGGGGTGCCCAAGGTCCTGCAACACGTGCAAACGCCTCCTCTGCTACCCCCATCGCCGCCGATACTCCCCACGGCTCCAGCTCCGGCAGAAATTTTCCCGGACCCCTGGAAAAGGGCGCCATCCATCCTCCAAAATTCCGACCTTCCCCCCCCAGCACTCCAACTTGCACCCGACATAGGGTTGGCCGACCCACCCCTCCCCCCGATGCACCGAAGACTCTCGTTGATGTCCACATCCTTTGGGCCCCCCCCCCTTTTCCACACTGCACACCATATGTCAAAAGGGCCCCACAACCTGCATGCGAGTTGCCCCGCAAGGGGAAACCCGACTTGAGTCCCCGGGCCTCCAACAGTATGAGGAAGGGTGGGATGGCTCTCATTTTTAACGCGTTCCCTCAGCAGACCGAAACATCCCTTCCGACCACCTGCCCACCGTGCCGTATGAACAGTTCCTATCTCTCAAAAA
>WNWK01047172.1:0-14032 GCA_009830355.1 Cherax destructor | reverse complement strand
AGTTAGTGGAATAGTGGTAGTTAGTAGAAGTAATAGTGGTAGTTAGTAGAAGTAATAGTGGTACTTAGTGGAAGTAATAGTAGTAGTTAGTGGAAGTAATAGTGGTAGTTAGTAGAAGTAATAGTAATAGTGGAAGTAATAGTGGTAGTTAGTGGAAGTAATAGTAGTAGTTAGTGGAAGTAATAGTGGTACTTAGTGGAAGTAATAGTGGTAGTTAGTAGAAGTAATAGTAATAGTTAGTGGAAGTAATAGTGGTACTTAGTAGAAGTAATAGTAGTAGTTAGTGGAAGTAATAGTGGTAGTTAGTAGAAGTAATAGTAATAGTTAGTGGAAGTAATAGTGGTAGTTAGTAGAAGTAATAGTGGTAGTTAGTGGAAGTGTCGTGTCAGTATCATATATACACTTGTGTAGTGTATCAGCGTTCATTCCACTTATACAGCTGGTCCCGTTGCGTGTGACATCATGATACCCGCTGACGTCAGAGGCTCAGCGCATGTGCATAGTCTCAGATAGGCGTACCCGCTCAGAAGCTAACAGACCTAAGGCTGGACAGACGTGGCTGGACTCTCTCCTTCATAGACCATAAATATACCGTAACCATCCTACAAGGAGTGTCTATGTCTACCTAAATATCTCTCCCAAGACCCACACGACAAGTGGTAGCAGCGGTGTGCCGTAATTTTTATCGATTACGCTGTTATAGAGAGATAGACGACGACAAGCAAGCAAACAGCCTCCAGATACCACGCTACCAGCTACTACATTTAAGAAGTCTACAATATCTACAGTATCTCCTGGTCAGCTAAGTGCCTCATTTGTTAATTTGTTAAAACCTACGAGGGGTTGACCCGGGTTTTGCAAATTCTGTACGAGTAAGCCAGTTTGTGAGGGGAGAGTACCATTCCAGCCAGTAAGCCACCACCAGTTATGTCAGCTAGGCTTAAGCCAGCTTCTACCGTGCTGTGCTAATTTGTTACAAGATTCCAAGCCAGCCAATCTGTGTGAAAATATTCTACTAAGCCAGCAAGCCACTCTGCTGTCTGAGAAGTAAGCCACGTGAGTTCACGCATTTATACCACCTTTGTACTCCAGTGTATTGCTGTTCTGAGTACAATACCATCCCTGTGGTATCCTGGGTTATTCAAGCCACCCTGGGTTAATCCAAGTGTTTATACAAACGGCGTAAGCCACAGGCACGCGGGAAGCGGTGTGGGCCACTCCACTCAACAACCCCCCACCACCCACGCTAAGGCAGACGCCTTGACCACGTGTCTCCACCCACACAAAGCATTAAGTGTGGATTATTTTCCCCTTAACTGGGTCCTGCAAGAAGTTTATTGGCTACGAACCAGGTCGAGCGTCCTGAGTGTGTTTCTTCTGAACTATTTGTGCCAACTTTACAAAGCCTGGGTTCGTAGTCCGTCGGTTTATGCACATTACTTCAAGTTATCAACGAGTTGACCAGACCACCATCCCCCACCACCATCCTCCACCATCACCACCACGCTTCAGTCAACGATCTCCACCCTAGAGACATTTACTGTGTTGTTGTTTTATTTTTCAGATAATCTAGAGACAATTTCGTGTGTTGAGACAATTTCTGCGAGTTACATAAATTTTGAGTTATCCTAGGAAGTGTTCTGTGTTAAATTAATTATTTGCATTAATTTTTGATTTCACTAGTATTGTCTCTTGTTAATTATTGCGTTATAATTTCTGTGAATTTCGTTGTGTTACTAAGTATGCAGTAAGTACAGTTTTGTTAAAGTTATCTAGTGTTCCAATATTCCACCAAGTAGTAATTTTAAAAGATTTTAATTTTTTCCCCAGCATTGTCCATGTGTTGTTGATTTTTTTTTTCTCTTGTTAATTATTGTATTTCACCAAGTGTACTATCCCAGAGTTATTTTTTATTCATTTACCCTTGTTTGTTAATGTTTTAATTGTGTAATTAATTAATTTTGCTTGCCCCAGTAACTACATATTGTTTTCTCCTCCAAGCAATTTTTAACATTTTACCAGTAATATTCCCTGCTAATTCTTATGTGTTGCAGTCAGTGTTACTTTTTCCCTTGCACCCAATATTGTTTTGTGTACTTGCTTATTTTTTATACAGTGCTAATGTGTTTCAACTTTGCAGACTAGTGCTATAATTTTTATTGAAGATCTCAATTTCTTCTGATAAGTTACTAATCTCAAGGACAACGAAATTGACTTTTGTGAATTTGTAAGTCCAAAAGTTAATTACCTTGATGAGTTGTACTTCAGTTCCTGTAAGTGTTGCCTTATTTTCTTGTTAAATATCTTGTTCATGATTTTTTTTTACATAGTTCATGTTAAAGTGTTGTTTGAACAATTTCACTCTTAAGTTTGTTTAAAGTCAGTGCTTTTAGTAAATTGTTCCAGTAATTATTTTATTGAGTTACCTTGCTTTGCTTGCAATAAAGAGTAAGAGTGTTCAAACTAATTCCTTCGTAATATCTTATTTCTTGTGTTGCAAAGTTTTTCCCCAGCGCAATTATTGACTATTGATAATTCCTGATATTGATTTTGTGTAAATTAAATTCCCCAGTATTCAATTTTTGTTTCATCAATTTTGTTGTGTTTAACTGCTCAAGTAACTTGTCATTTCCTAAGAGTAATAAGTAATATTCCAGTGAACTTTCTAAGTGATTCAAGCAGTAAAGTTACTTTAATTTATTGCCAGTGAACAATTCTATTGAATTGTTTTATCAGATTGTTGCTAGTGCCATAACCATTATTGAATTCTTTTAATTAATTGTGCATTTAATTCTTTTTATTGTGTTGCAATTTTGTTGATATTTACAAGAAAAGAAAACTCATTTTGCTGTTCAAGTTAAAGCTAGATTGTTTTATTTTAGTGTGTTGAGTTTCCTTGCCAAGTAAATTTCCAGTGAGTTATCTTTTCTTTAGTGATATTGTGCTATTATCTGTGTTACTTATGCAGAATAGTTAATAATTTCTATCAGTTAAGCTATATTGTGCTGTATACTTGTGTAAATTTTGCTTCATTTCAATTCTCGTTTAATTGCTCAGTCATGTCTCAAGTAAAGTCAAGTAGTAATGTGTTTGCTGCCAGTCGAGGCAATGAAGCTCAAGTAAATGTGTGCGATAATACTGTCTGTGCTGCTATTCAGAGCTATAACCATAATGAGTCAGTAAACAGCCCTCATAGTCCCTTAATGACTGAAGGACAGTCTCTAGCCTTTGAACAATGTGTTTGTTCTTCCAGCTTGTATCAGAGATTTGCCAGAGTGATGCGGAATGTGAAGTTCAGATTAGTTCTTGTGGATAATATGTGTTTTAATTATTAACGTAGCCGAGCGATCAAGGCACTAGTATTACTGTCACTCCTGTCTGGAATTCAGCCCCTACAATAGCTTGCATGCAAGATAGCGTTCAGATGCCTAGGGTGCCGGAGGTATCCCAGACCGCCTTGAGTACTGAGTCTATCCGTGCAATGTTGCTAGTTCAAGTAGTAGTTCCTCTCCAGGGGACGCTTTGTTGAAGAAAGACTATTTGAATGAGTTATAGCATCTCTCGCTGATGCAAAAGCAATTGCAGAAAGCCGTTTCTGTTGCTAGTGTATTCACTAGAGTGCCAGTTGTTGTCCCTCGTGTTCCAGATAGTGTTCCTTCCAGTTGACAGTAAGCTCTTGCAGAGTAAAGTGTCGTGTGTCGAGTAATTCTTACCTGCAGTAAGAGATAGTGAGAGCCGTTCTCCTTTGCTCATACTTTGTGTCATTGAGCTAACTATTTCAACCGGGGAGAGATCCTTTCACTCCACCGAGTCTGTTCATTCCTTCAGTAGGAAAGTGATTATAAGTTAATCAAAACTGAGTTTGTTCATTCCTTCAGTAGGAAAGTGATCATAAGTTGTGAGCTAAAGATAGAAAATCAGAAAATCCAGTTTAGAACCGAATTATTGACTGTGTGTTTTGTTATTAGATTTCCAGTATCTAGCAAGATGTTTGTGTGTTCAAGTTCTCTCTGAGTTCTGAGTTTTAACAGTATAACCCGTGTTAGCCGAGTTTATCTTTCCTGTTAAAACTTCTTCCCTGTAAATATTTATTCTTCCTCAGAAGCCGAAGAGTGCATGAATACACATCGATTGATCGATCAAATTTGCAATTGTAATATATATAATCCATTATATCTAGATCCATTAAATTTCTCTTAAGTACCATTAACTCAAGAAGTGTGAGAGTAATGCTATTGTATAGATTCACCCAGTACCACCTGTCTGTTCAGCCTATAGAGTTGTATAGTATGCCGAGACGTCATACGATAACATGGCCGAGCTGTCGTGTCAGTATCATATATACACTTGTGTAGTGTATCAGCATTCATCCCACTTATACAGCTGGTCCCTTTGCGTGTGACGTCACGATACCCGCTGACGTCAGAGGCTCAGCGCATGTGCATAGTCTCAGATAGGCTTACCCGCTCAGAAGCTACAGACCTACGGCTGGACAGACATGGCTGGACTCTCTCCTTCATAGACCGTAAATATACCGTAACCATCCTACAAGGAGTGTCTATGTCTACGTAAATATCTCTCCCAAGACCCACACGACAGAAGTAATAGTAGTAGTTAGTGGAAGTAATAGTGGTAGTTAGTAGAAGTATAGTGGTAGTTAGTGGAAGTAATAGTGGTAGTTAGTGGAAGTAATAGTGGTAGTCAGTGGAAGTAATAGTGGTAGTTAGTAGAAGTAATAGTGGTAGTTAGTGGAAGTAATAGTAGTAGTTAGTGGAAGTAATAGTGGTAGTTAGTAGAAGTAATAGTGGTAGTTAGTAAAAGTAAAAGTGGTAATTAGTGGAAGTAATAGTGGTAGTTAGTAGAAGCAATAGTGGTAGTTAGATTAAATAATAGTGGTAGTTAGTGGAAGTAATAGTGGAACTTAGTGGAAGTAATAGTAGTAGTTAGTGGAAACAATAGTGGTAGTTAGTGGAGTAATAGTGGTACTTAGTGGAAGCTAATAGTAGTAGTTAGTGGAAGCAATAGTGGAGTTACAGAAGCAATAGTAATAGTTAGTGGAAGAATAGTGGTAGTTATAGAAGTAATAGTAGTAGTTAGTGGAAGCAATAGTGGAGTTAGTAGAAGCAATAGCAATAGTTAGTGAAGCAATAGTGGCAGTTAGCAGAAGTAATAGCTGTAGTTAGTGAAATAGTAGTAGTTAATGGAAGCTTTAGTGGAGTTAGGGGAAGCTAATAGCGGTAGTTAGTAAGCAATAGTGGCAATTAGTGGAAGCAACAGTAGAGTAGTGGAAGTAATAGGGAGTTAGTAGAAGCAATAGTAATAGTTAGTGGAAGCAATAGTGGTAGTTAGTACAAGCTAATAGTGGCAGTTAGAGAAGTAATAGTGGCACTAGTGGAAGCCAATAGCAGTAGTTAGTGGAAGCAACAGTGGCAGTTAGTAGAAAGTAACAGCTAACAGGCAATAGTGGTAGTTAGTGGAAGAATAGCAGTAGTAGCAGAAGCAATAGTGGCACTTAGTGAAGCTAATAGTGGTAGTTAGTAGAAGTAATAGTAATAGTTAGTGGAAGTAATAGTGGCAATTTAGAGAACAAAGTAGTAGTTAGTGAAGTAATAGTGGTAGTTAGAGAAGCAATAGTAATAGTTAGTGAGTAATAGTGGAGTTAGTAGAGGTAATAGTGGAAAAGTTAGTGAAGCAATAGTAGTTAGTGGAAGCAATAGTGGAGTTAGTAGAAGATAGTGGTAGTTAGTGGAAGCAATAGTGGTAGTTAGTGGAAGCAATAGTGGTATCAGTGAAGTAATAGTGGTAGTTAGTAAAGAATAGTGGAGTTAGTGGAAGTAATAGTAGTAGTTAGTGAAAGAATAGTGGTAGTTAGTGAAGTAATAGTAGTATTAGTAAAAGAAAAGTGGTAATTAGTGGAAGTAATAGTGGTAGTTAGTAGAAGCAATAGTGGTAGTTAGATTAAATAATAGTGGTAGTTAGTGGAAGTAATAGTGGAACTTAGTGGAAGTAATAGTAGTAGTTAGTGGAAACAATAGTGGTAGTTAGTGGAAGTAATAGTGGTACTTAGTGGAAGTAATAGTTGTAGTTAGTGGAAGCAATAGTGATAGTTAGTGGAAGTAATAGTGGTACTTAGTGGAAGTAATAGTAGTAGTTAGTGGAAGTTAGTAGAAGTAATAGTGGTAGTTAGTGGAAGTAATAGTGGTAGTTAGTGGAAGTAATAGTCGTAGTTAGTGGAAGCAAGAGTGGAGTTAGTGGAAAGTAATAGTGGTAGTTAGTGAAAGCAATAGTAGAGTTAGTGGAAGTAATAGTGGTAGTAAGTAGAAGTAATAGTGGTAGTTAGTGGAAGTAATAGTGGTAGTTAGTGGAAGTAATAGTGGTAGTTAGTGGAAATAATAGTGGTACTTAGTGGAAGTAATAATAGTAGTTAGTGGAAGTAAGAGTGGTAGTTAGTAGAAGTAATAGTGGTAGTTAGTGGAAGTAATAATGGTAGTTAGTGGAAGTAATAGTGATAGTTAGTGGAAGTAATAAGGGTAGCTAGTAGAAGTAATAGTGGAGCTAGTAGAAGTAATAGTAGTAGTTAGTAGAAGTAATAGTGGTAGTTAGTAGAAGTAATAGTGGTAGTTAGTGGAAGTAATAGTGGTAGTTAGTCTAGGTAATTGTGGTGGTTAGTGGAAGTAATAGTGATAGAAGAAGTAATAGTGGTAGTTAGTAGATGTAATAATTTTAGTGGAAGTAATAGTGGTAGTTAGTAGAAGCAATAGTGGTAGTTAGCGGAGAATAGTGGAGTTAGTAGAAGCAATAGTGGAGTTAGGGAGAATATGGTAGTTAGTGGAAGAATAGTGGTAGTTAGTGGAGTAATAGTGGTAGTTAGAGAAGCTAATAGTGGTAGTTAGTGAAGTAATAGTGGAGTTAGTGGAAGCTAACAGTGGCAGTTAGTGGTAAGCAAAGTGGAAGTAGTGGAAGCTAATAGTGTGCAGAAGCAATAGGGCAGTTAGTGGAAGCAGTGAGTGGAGTTAGTAGCTAATAGTGGTAGTTAGCAGAACAGCGGTGTTAGTGGAAGCAATAGTGGTAGTTAGCAGAATAGTGGTAGTTAGTGGACTAATAGTGGTAGTTAGTAGAATAGTGAAAGTAATAGTGGTAGTTTGTGGAAGTAATAGTGGTAGTTAGTGGAAGTAATAGTGGTTGTTAGTGGAAGTAATAGTGGTAGTTAGAAAAATAGTGGTAGTTAATGGAAGTAATAGTGGTAGTTAGTGGAAGTAATAGTGGTAGTTAGTGGAAGTAATAGTGGTAGTTAGTGGAAGTAATAGTGGTAGTTAGTGGAAGTAATAGTTAGTAAATGTAATAGTGGTAGTTAGTGGAAGTAATAGTGGTAGTTAGTAGATGTAATAGTGATAGTTAATGGAAGTAATAGTGGTAGTTAGAGGAAGTAGTAGTAGTAGTAGTTAGTGGAAGTAATAGTATTAGTTATTGGAAGTAATAGTGGTAGTTAGTGGAAGTAATAGTGGTAGTTAGTGGAAGTAAGTGGTAGTTAGTGGAAGTAATAGTGGTAGATAGTGGAAGTAATAGTGGTAGTTAGAAGTAATAGTGGTAGTTAGAAGTAATAGTAGTAGTTAGTAGAAGTAATAGTGGTAGTAGAAGTAATAGTGGTAGTTAGTGGTAGTAATAGTGGTAGTGGAAGTAATAGTGGTAGTTAGAAGTAAGAGAAATAGTTAGTAGATGTAATAGTGGTAGTTAGTAGAAGTAATAGTGGTAGGTAATGGAAGTAATAGTGGTAGTTAGTGGAAGTAATAGTGGTAGTTAGTGGAAATAATAGTGGTAGTTAGTGGAAGTAATAGTGGTAGTTAGTGGAAGGAATAGTGGTAGTTAGAAGTAATAGTAGTAGTTAGTAGAAGTAGTAGTGGTAGTAGAAGTAATAGTGGTAGTTAGTGGAAGTAATAGTGGTAGTCAGTGGAAGTAATAGTGGTAGTTAGTGGACAATAACCATGCCACATTTAAACTAACTAATGTAGATCTTAATTAATACTACTGATTGCGAAAAAGATTTAGGAGTTCTGGTTAGCAGTAATCTAAAACCAAGACAGCAGTGCATAAGTGTTCGCAATAAAGCTAACAGAATCCTTGGCTTCATATCAAGAAGCATAAATAATAGGAGTCCTAAGGTTGTTCTTCAACTTTATATATCCTTGGTTAGGCCTCATTTAGATTATGCTGCACAGTTTTGGTCACCGTATTACAGAATGGATATAAATGCACTGGAAAACGTACAAAATAAGATGACAAAGTTGATCCCATGTGCAGATGAATGGTTCAGAGAACCGACAAGTTATAAATTAGACACATATGCAACACTTGGGTATCTTTATTTGAGGAAACGTTTCGCCACACAGTGGCTTCATCAGTCCAATACAAAGTAGAAAAGTGTAAGGAGAGAAGGAGTTTGAGGTAATCAGTCCCTCGGCCTGGAGTCGATGTGTTCAATCCATCAATCTTGTAGGAAGTACAGTACATGGCCGTAGAGGTGGCTTATATACTGTACAACACTTGTCCAACCTTTGGACGAAGACCTACTTCGACTAGTGGATGGTACCACTATGACCCCGCCTCCTGCTGCTTCGCCTCACCTGACTACAGTATATAAGCAACCTCTACGGCCCTGTACTGTACTTCCTACGAGATTGATGGACTGAACACATTGACTCCAGGCCGAGGGACTGATTACCTCAAACTCCTCTCCTTACACTTTTCTGCTTTGTATTGGACTGATGAAGCCACTGTGTGGCGAAACGTTCCCTCAAATAAAGATACCCAAGTGTTGCATATGTGTCTAATTTATAAATTGATCCCATGTATCAGAAATCTTCCCTATGAAGATAGACTGAGGGCCCTGAATCTGCACTCTCTGGAAAGGAGTAGAATTAGGGGGGATATGATTGAGGTGTATAAATGGAAAACAGGAATAAATAAAGGGGATGTAAATAGCGTACTAAAAATATCTAGTATTGACAGGACTCGCAGCAATGGATTTAAGTTGGATAAATTCAGATTCAGGAAGGATATAGGAAAGCATTGGTTTGGTAATAGAGTTGTCGATGAGTGGAACAAACTCCCGAGTACAGTTATAGAGGCTAAAACGTTGTGTAGTTTTATAGGTAGGCTGGATAAATATATGAGTGGGTGCGGGTGGGTGTGAGTTGGACCTGACTAGCTTGTGCTACTAGGTTGGATGCCGTGCTCCTTCCTTAAGTGAATGTGACCTGACCTGGCTGGGTCGGGGCATTGGCTTAAGCCGGTGGGAGACTTGAACCTGCCTCGCATGGACCAGTAGGCCTGCTGCAGTGTTCCTTCTTTCTTATGTTCTTATGTTAGTGGAAGTAATAGTGGAAGTTAGTGGAAGTAATAGTGGTAGTTATTGGAAGTAATAGTGGTAGTTAGTGGAAGTAATAGTGGTAGTTAGTGGAAGTAATAGTGGTAGTTATTGGAAGTAATAGTGGTAGTTAGTGGAAGTAATAGTGGTAGTTAGTGGAAGTAATAGTGGTAGTTAGTGGAAGTAATAGTAGTAGTTAGTGGAAGTAATAGTGGTAGTTAGTGAAAGTAATAGTGGTAGTTAGTGGAATTAATAGTAATAGTTAGTGGAAGTAATAGTGGTAGTTAGTGGAAGTAATAGTGGTAGTTAGTGGAAGTAATAGTGGAAGTAATAGTGGTAGTTAGTGCAAGTAATAGTGGTAGTTAGTGCAAGTAATAGTGGTAGTTAGTGCAAGTAATAGTGGTAGTTAGTGCAAGTAATAGTGGTAGTTAGTGGAAGTGAAGGTAGTCTAAGGACAAGAGAAATAAAGAAGAAGAAGCACCGCTAATGGAGCAAACACACAAAGGATGGAGGAACTCATAGGACAGAACTAATCTAGGAAGAAGAAAGGAAAAGCAAAGAAAATATAGGAAAAAAAAAGAAGAGGTAAAGGGGAGATAAAGATAAGGTCAAGTCAAGAGTGTTCTGAAGTTTGGAACATTTGACAACATAATGAGAAAGGAAGGCGTCTACAGAGACATAGCCACGACTAAGATTCATATTAGGAAAACTGAGTATACGATATGCATCATCAAGACGACGTCAGTGAAGGTCGTCTTGTTGAAGCATCTCTTATACACAATTTTCCTAATATGAATCTTAGTCCTGGCTTGGCTCTGTAGATGCCTTTCTTTCTCATTACATTGTCAAAAGCTACAGACTTCAGAACACCCTTGACTTGCCCTGATCTTCATCTCCACCTTACCTCTTCTTCTTTCCTATATTTTATTTGCCTTTCCTCTCTTTTTCCTAGGTGTGTTTTGCCCTATATAGGTGAATGTCTCTTTCTCGACCCTCATATTCACCTATATCCCTAACTTATCGTCTTTACCACCGTATGGAATAGAGGTGGGTTTCGTTGATCCAGACGACACAACTCTCTCAGCGCCCCGCACATCAAGCAGCGGGAAGCTGGCAGTGATTACTATGGAAGACCCCTCCCTGTTAATGGGAGAAGTGGATGGTCTTTACGAATTAGATAATGGTGAATGGAGATTTGATACATATAGTAGTAAGCCATCTCTAAAAAGGTAAAAAAAAAAAGAGCTCTAAAGAGCTATGAATATTCCCCTTGTAAGCAACATCTAAAATTATTTAGAACTGCCTGGGCAGCTACTGAAGCGTCCTGGTACTCCAAACCCAACTGTCATAATAATCATATCTACTACAATGATCCTAAACTTCAAACACTGAAATGTACTGCTCAGAAAGTAGGCCTAGCCTATAGAAAATATCGTACCCCTGAAATGATGACGCTTTTTCAAACTGCCCTTGCTGCTGCCAGGGAGCATATGACAGAGCTGCGGCAAACAGTTAGTTTAATATCTTTATTATGCACCCCATACCCATCCTGTGGGTGGTAGTCAAAAGATTACAGAGGTACATAATGGGTCCAGAGACTGGGCCCCAAAGTTTTGATAGCTGAACAAAGTACAAAGGTAATGAACGAACAGACTGGGAAACATTTGCCAAAGGTCTCAATGCCCACACCTCACTTAACCGGACATGGAGGGATATAAATAGAATTAAGGATAACAGGACAGGTCAGATCCCTCATCCCTTACACAGAGTGAATAAGTTAGTCAGTGTTTGAGCTGTTACATCTAGCGATGACAACCTTCCCAGTATCACACGAACGAAATTAAAGAACAAACATCATGTCAGGCAATGACTGACTTGTTTTATGCTCAGTGAGGAATATCATGTAAGTATACCCACCATGTATACAGCTATGTAAACCCACCATGTATACTGCTATGTATACTCACCATGTATACTGCTATGTATACCCATCATGTATACTGTTATGTATACCCACCATGTATACTGCAATGTATACCCACCATGTATACTGCTATGTAAACCCACCATGTATACTGCTATGTATACCCACCATGTATACCCATCATGTATACTGTTATGTATACCCACCATGTATACTGCAATGTATACCCACCATGTATACTGCTATGTATACCCACTATGTATACTGCTATGTATACCCACCATGTATAATGCTATGTATACCCACCATGTATAATGCTATGTATACCCACCATGTATACTGTTATGTATACCCACCATGTATACTGCTATGTAAACCCACTATTTATACTGCTTTGTATACCCACCATGTATACTGCTATGTATACCCACTCCATATCCGTTAGACTGTTCCCACGGCTTGGGTATATTAAGAGTCACAGACTTGACCCGAACATTCAAAATGCCTCGGGTAAGTGTCCCACTAGAAGTCAATCGCTAGAGTATGAAACGAGGGAAGGCGCGAGAGAGACGGCTTGGCAGAGCTCATCAATAAATCACAGACCAGAACAGTTGGTGGTATCAGTCCTCCTACGAACCCAATGAACCCACCTTGACAGGAAGATGACTCATTAAATCATAATAACACGACTGTAAACAAATCACAGAACGGGTGGGGTTTCAATACTTGTCATGGGGTTCAAATCCCACATGTTCTGTGATAATAAAGATGACTATAACATTCCTTTCACTAAGATTGAACTCGATGCTCCACTAAGGGCAAATACACGTCACCTGGGAAGGATGGTATTACACCATACTCAGATTGTTCTGTAGAGCACCAGGTAAACCCTAACTTGAATTATGCACCATAAACTGTGTAACTGGGAAGCTTGTCTCGAACAGAGGTGTTCTACTGTCATTGACTACCAGTTAATAATAATATAATATCTTTATTTACTACAAATACATGTACAAGGTATACAGGTCTAGCTGACATCAACGACATATTACTATATAGAAAGCCCCTTGTTATGCAGAGCATTTCGGGTAAATTAGGTCAGTTTTGTCCCAGGATGCGACCCACACCAATCGACTAACACCCAGGTACCCCTTTTACTGATGGGTGAATATAGACAAACGGTGTAAGGAAACACGTCCAATGTTTCAACCCTCACCGGAATTGAACCCGGACATCACCGTGTGAAGCAAGATCTTTTGCCACCAGGCCATGGTCGAATCATCAAACAAATTATTAATCAAATCAAATCGAGACACCTGCCGTCCCACACCCAGGTAACTTACCGGGTGTGTGTGTGATATTCTGGCCTTCCCAATGGAAATAAGTCACTCTGTCTGACTTTTTTGGGTTATCCTAGGTTCTCTACACATATGCTGCTATGTATGATAATCTATGTAAATGTATTTGTGTATACCTGAATAAACTTACTTACTCCTCTAGTCGTAGACCACACAGACAAGCCCACAAAATTTACTAATTTATATTTGAAAATCCTTTTACTGGGTGTTTGATTATTTACCTTAATGTTGTCTGCTGGACAAATTCGTTAAGGCCTCTAGAATTACCTTGAATATCCGATAATGAGTCACAACACACAAACCCGGCCGGCGGAGACGACACGTTACCTCCCCCAATGATTGCAAGTGACTGGTGCTCACAGGTCGTGGGTCAAACACTCTGTTAAGGTGTGTAATACGAGAGGTGCTAAATGTAGAGGCCTATAATTATAAGTTTAACATACTAAGCTACTTATTACGCAGTGCATAATGTCATTTTCCGAGTATTGTACTGAAACGAGACGCGTATTATTCCTGGTCAGGCAGAGTGGCCAGGAGAGTGAGGTGTGAGTGCGGAGGCAAGATGTAACGGTGTATTTGGTGTTGAGTAAGTTTTTTTTAATGTATATCATAGGTGTTTTTGCCTGCTGGTCTACCAGGCAGAAGTGAAGGGGAGGGGGGGGCCATGGAGCCTCCCTGTTCATAAATGTATATAAAATTTTGAGTCACTAGTAACAGTGTGATACTGAACTAATGTGAACTGGAGTTAAGGTGATGTTTTTGTATAGGTGAGTTTTTGCATCCTTCCTAACACTATATTAATTATTTGCACTTATGCTTCATAATTTGTATGAAGGTTCATGCTGGCTTAAGAATTGTTGTTTTTTCAGTGTAATTTAAATGCCCCTAGACAGACTGAGCAGCCATTTAGGATCCAGGGCCTTTTATTTAAGCTTACGATATTAAAGTCGTAACATTACTTAACTTGCATTCCTAGTCTAGCCTCTAAATATTCACTAGACTAAATTAGCCTTACAATTAAGATTTTAGGAGAGACGCCTGGTAATGTTGCCTCATCACCTGCCTACTCCAGGCCCGTGGCCTGGGCAATGCTTACTCACGCTGGTACCGGTCGATCCCGGCAAGAGTGGAAACATTGGGATTATTTCCTTACACCTGTTGTCCCGTTCACTTTGCAAGCAAGTAGGTACCTGGGTGTTAGTGGACTGGTGTAGGTCGCATCCCGGGAGACAAGATTGAGGACTCCAATGGAAATAAGACAGACAGTCCCTCAATGATGCACTGACTGTCTTGGGTTATCCTGGGTGTTTCTAATATTTTCATTGTTCCTCTCCCATTACATTGTTAAATGCTCCAAACTTCAGAACACCCGTGACTTAACCTGAT